>CAAE01007450.1:0-19817 GCA_000180735.1 Tetraodon nigroviridis | reverse complement strand
CGTCGCGAATGGCCCTGGGCTGCACCTGCATCGCGGGGCTTTCCAGTCCGTCCGCCCGCCCCTACACCCCCCTCTGCTCGCCTTCGGTCCACACACACTCGGCCCTGAGACCAGTTTCTGTCTGAGGGATAAAAATGACAGAATATCTGCAAATATGGCAGGAAAAGTTCAGGCTTCATCCTGCTGATGCGGCCACGGGACACCGTGGACGTCTGTCCCTGGTGCAACCTGGTTCAGGGCTCAGCGGTGGACCTGTGAGAACTGGACTGACCCCCGGCCGACGTCACGCAGCGCCGGTACCAGATTACGGGCCTAGCTGGTGTGTTGGGGTATCATGGACGACAATTGCACCCTGGAGCTGTGCTGTTTGTCCGGGTTGTGCCTCGGGGTTGGAGGTTGTGTTTACCTCACAACAAATAGCAACATGGTTTTGATGCTCTGCCAGTGTGCTGCTGTGTAAACTGTAAACAGTACACACACACCCCTCACACACCCTCACACACACACACACACACACACACACACACACACACACACACACACACGAAAACAGTCATTTGTATGTGCCGGGCTTTAATGATGATAGTGCTACAAGCTCCGATCCCCCTAAAGAATTTCATTTGCATTAGATGAAATGATCCCAAATGTGGTGGTCAGATGGGCCTTGAAAGGTTTGGGATTTTGTGTGTTTTTGCCAGGCTTCTTCAGACAGATGCGCTCTGCTTGATTGCGATCCCATGAAGAGTGGCCCGTGACCTTAGCGCAGACGCTCAAACCAACCAACCTACATCGGCAGGAACGATCACTGCAGATCCTTTTCCTGTCTCTTTTCCAATGTGCGCACACACACACACACACACACACACACAGACACACACACACACTCTTCCCATCTTTTACTTTGCCATGGAAGCTGATTTCGCCCTCTAGATGAACCTTTCCCCAGGACCTTGAGCACAGAAGGGGCTGGTGCTGGATTAGAGGAAGCAGAACGTGTGTGTGTGTGTGTGTGTGTGTGTGTGTGTGTGTGTGTGCGTGTCTGTTTTGGAATATCTTTAACTTTTTTCTTTAGAAAATGTAAACTTACTTTTCGTGCTAAATAAAAACTTCAAGATAAGTTTTTTAATCAGAAATGATTTGTTATTCACTTAAAAAAATATTTATGCTGTTTAGGGTGATGAAACCAATCACCAATAACCACTATTGTAATTTACCCACTTTCTTAATAAGCTACTAGGGCTTCGCCCTAGACTTGGACCCACCGTGCAGGTTCACGGCTGGTCCCCAATGGCCTCACAGCAATGAACTTTAGTATCCTGAAGAGAAAACCCTACAAAGATATCAGCAGCTTGGTATTCAACCATGTTATTATGCAATTAAGCAGAGTTCCTGCCAAAAAAACTTCCTCTGATGAAATTTATGAGTCTGTTATTGGTTGGGAACCCCCCATCCTCCTGACCTCACCAATGTCCTAAATAAGAGATTGACACCTGGTGATGAATGTGAAGTGTGAACATCTAAAACATATAATAACTCTACATCTCTGCCAAGTCTGTGTGTAAGAATTAGCACCCCAGACAGGCTGCAGTGCCAAGGCCCCCGCTAACCCCTTCATTTCTGGCCTGTAGGTGTTGTGACTTGTTGAAGACATGTTACCTGGTTTAAAAGGTTCCCTCAAAGCGGAGCAGCCCTTTTTTATGCCTTGATCAAAGATCAGCTAGAGAGAAAACCACTAAAAGGTTTTGCTTTACCACATAAAAAAACAAAGGTTTGATGCAGAGAAGAAATCTAATTCATAGAAATATAAATGTCAGTGTCGTCTGCATAATGGGGGTAGCAAAAATGATATTTTAAGGAAAACCCCCGCGTCTCTGTCAATGAGGTCAATGAATCCTGTTACCGAAGCAGCAATTTGTCATGGAAACCTCTGCCGTTCTTTCAGCTGATGATATCTGAATATTTGACAGTGTTTCACTGTTTTGGACCATGGCAGGAAGTCATATTTTTGCCAAAGCAGCGTGGCTGAACCAAAGGTGTTACAGTTTGTTTTGTTGTTTGGTAGGGGGCAGTGAGAATGGCTTCACCTTTTCTTGATCTCCTCTTCTCTCGACCCCCACCTCCTCAGAATGTGGGCGTCCGGGGCTCCAAGGTCCGGGCAAAAACAATAGCTGGACTGTGCTGTCCTGAGTCCCAGCTCCACACAATGACCACGTCCATGTAGATTAGTGTTGGGTGGCGACAGAACCCAGACCAGCTGGGGCTAATAGCTTATTACACAGTGTAAAATGACAGTGTGATCTGGAGTAGTGCCAGAGAACGGGCCCAATAAAAAGAGAAAAGAGAATGAGGAAGTGTGTGTGTGTGTGTGTGTGTGTGTGTGTGTGTGTGTGTGTGCACGCTGTGAGGATGGGGAGGTGAGGACGAGGGCACCAACATGCATTCCTCCGAGCTTCAGTCTAATTCGCCCATGACGGGTTCCCTGGAGACTGACACCCTCCTCCTCTGAAAATATTTGACTATCCCTCCTGCTCTGTTGTTCCCAAACACATCTGAAACAAACCCCAAACACACTCACAGGCGACGCGCAAACCGCGCATGGCTGCGGCGGAACGATGCTGTTTACTTGTTGATGCAGTTGGAGAAGTGAGACAAGAAGTTAGACCTCATGGAGCAGCTTGGATGGGACCTCTTGTTGTTCTTATGCTCTTGAAATGCTAAACATTACGAGACAACTAAGCCCACGTTAATCGGTTATGAAAGCTTTTTTATCATCTGATGGAGTTTGAATTTCAAGCAGGTTTTATCTGACCAGAAAATCCTGTTCCTCCCATTCTGAGAGGCCTTCAGGTGTTTTCAGGAGTGGATCAAGCTTCTGCCTGGGCTCATAAAGCTCAGCTCAGAGAGGGATGATGACCTTCCAGACCTGTCTCCCTTTCTCCCTGGAGCCAGAGTGACCACTGGTTCACACCTCTGACCCCTCCTCTCTGTGTTCTGGAGGAAGTTCTGACCTGAGTCCAATCGAGGTGTAGAAAGAGCAAAGACATCTGTCAATGTAGCAGTTTTCCTAATTGAGCCACTTTTTGAGAGTCTGCTGGAAGTTCTAAAGCCACTAGAGCCAAGAGTTCCTGTTTGGTCACGTGACCGCCGTGACTGTTACTGTAGCAGCTTGTTACCTGACTGTGTTTAGAAATAGCCAAATGACTCCACCCACACTTGAGGGTACGGCGTCCACCTCATAGGTGTGTGAATGTGTGAGCCTTTGTTCATGTTACCTGCACAGATCCAACAAAAACAACACACACACACACACACTCACGCATGCATAGTAATGTGCCAGATCACAGTCAAATTTAAAACCATTAAACAGATTGTTTTGAGATGACTCAACATGGGTGTGTCGTCTGTCATAGCTAGTAATGAACCATTAATAGATGTTATTTCCCAGCAGAGATGGACATTGTGTTTGTGACATCCCCACTAGACCAAAAGTGGGCCAGGATATTCCCAGGATATTCAGCCGGAGCATTCTGGTGCAACTCAAACAACCTGAAAAACTCTTCTGTGGAACTTCCTCCAGGCCTCACTACGACTTTACCAGCCTTTACCAAAGTGATCAGCGGGGACGCAACACTTCCCTATTAGCAGTTAAGGCGGACTTACGCCGTTGTAACAGAGTGTTAGCCGGATTTTTTCCTCAATGGGACGAGGGGTCTGTCACTTCAATGTTTAAGCTCCAGGAGGAGCAACAACAGAAGGGGTTAATGTAATCCATTTCATTGGCGGGGGACTCTAATAACTGCTCTCTCCCTGCGTCTCCATTGGCCCGCGGAGTTTCCATTGTGTTGGCCGGTGCAGGTGTGGGACATGCTTTGTTGATCATAATCCCCTCGGGAAGGGGGGAGGCTTTGAGTGTGTTTGACGTACCCCACCGGCAGGCCCTTTGCTCCTCGGCCGCCGGGCAGCCACCGTCTCCAGCCGCCGCTCATGAGATCCGACAGGCGGAAAAATAATGAACAACACCTCAACCCGGAGCTGACCTGGCTCCAATTCACCAGCTCCACACGAGGGGTAAACGAACCACTTAATTGAGCCTTCCAGGATCAAATCGGACTCAGGACCCCCTGAGATGCCCCGCAATTACACCCCCACCAACTCGCCTCAAACGCTCTCCCGGACACAACCCATCTAGATGTTTTCCTGCGCCCCCTCCGCTGCCTACACTTTCTCGCTGTGTTTTTGTTGGCTGATAAACTTGACTATTCCCTTCTGGGGGTTTTCTTCTGAACTTACTTAAGGTTGGAGCCTGGATGGGCACAGTAATGATGGATGAACAACAGCCTGGTGTGGAGACGCTTCCACGGAAAACAGCCCTCTTAACTAGGAAGCTTTCACCACAATTTTGTTCAAATTCAAAGACAAACTTGAGTCTTTAAAGTGTTTATTAAGTAGTTACACTGATGGTGTCCTTTCTCTTCACACGTTTGTGTCTCTTTTACTTTCTTACCTCGCTCTTATCTTAACTGTCCCTCCCTGACGTCCTGAATTTGACCCGTTCCACTCTGGGCTCTGTCCCTGCGTGTCTCCCCGTTGGCGAGGACGCTCCCCTGGCTATTTGCTGGGATGGGAGGGAGGCTCCTGTGCTGGGGTTGGCCCAGGACACCCATCGGCCATGGCCATATCACCCGGCGCTCAACCTGCTTCCCAGCCCGGCCAACAATGGCGCTTTTCAAAGGTGGCCCGGTGGAGCCCGCGGGTGCCAAATGAGGACGGGGTGCCTGATTTCCAGGGACAAGAGAAGGTGATCGAACAGGACCCGGGTCAGTGGATCGCCGCTAATTGAGAAGCTCACGCTTGGCAGAGGCGGTCCTGATGGGACGGGCGACGCCGGCCGTCCAAGTGGAAAAGTTTTGGACAGAACCGAGTTTGACCTCTGTGGGCGGACCTGGGTCGTGAGCAGCGGCACGAAGGAAGACACTCAACGGTCTCCAGAAAAAAATGGAAAAAGAAAAATGGCGCTGTCACGTTTTTATAGGTTTAAATCCCCGATTCTGGGAACCTGAGCTCTCAGCTGGAAACAGAACTTTCTCAGATGTGCTCAGTCTCCAAAGTTTGTCTTGATATTTGTGAAAATAAGTGAAGAAGAACTGAAAATGAAAGAACCCTGGTAAGTGCACGACTGCGTCATTTCTGAACAAAGACGGCCTCCTCTGCATGTGGGGCAAACCGGAGGAGACAAAAGAGCTTCTTTAGGCCTCTCACCTCTGAAGGTCTGAGGACAATCCATCTTTTGTCTTCTCACAATTGACGCGTCTGCCAGGACGAGGTGTCTGCGGGCGGCTTGGCTCGGCGCCACCAATCTACTTTCTCCTGATTTGATTTCCGTTAATCTCCCCAACCGAGGACACACACGCCGCGACCGCATCGTCTCTGCTGCTGCTGCAGATGAAAGGATTAATATGGAAGAATCATGACATACGTTTCATTTCCGAGCCTTCTCGGTCTGGATGGAATCGTCTTTATTTTGTCTTTTGTTCGTTTTGAGCTGCAGCAACGTCATTCCTGACGAATCAGACAGCAATGAAAGACTGACGGACAACTTTGAACAGTTGGTTCCAAGTTTTTAAATAAAGAAAATAAAAAAACAAACAAACACAAACTGCAGGTTGTTGTTATTTACAGAATAAAGAGGCAGCATTGAGTTGAAATGGAATAGAAAATATGAGATTATAGTAAATTCGTGCATGTTAATCTGATCCTGTTTACGCATGCATGAAGACGCAATAAAGGCGTCATTCATTAATAATCACAGTTGAATAGAAAGATAATAAAAGGCAGCAACAGTTACAAAAGTCATTCAGTGACGGCGACACCGAATCCTGAGAGAAACCGCGACATAGCCAACCTTTTATCTGGCCTATGTAAGGACGTCCGGCTCGCAGCCAGGCCCTTTCTGCTGGGCTCTGGGAAGCTAATCTCATTTATTTTTCTTGAATCAAACTATATGTTCAGACAGCAGTAGAAAACAAGACCTAGTAGCATAAATAGCATAAATAGTCAAAAACTATCTTCATGGTTTACAAAAATACATCTTCAGAGTCCACACGTAGTTACTGGTATTTCAGTGGAGGGTTAAAAGGTCAGGACGCACATGTGTTGCCGAGGGTTACTGCATCTGTTAACTGGGAAGGAGCAGGACATCGTCATCATCGTCATCGTCACCATAAGGGTGGCATTCTGAGGTACTGGCGGTCACACAAAGGCAACTTTGGCTGATTTGAATTAGAATCAACAAGAACAGCAAGGGATACATTTAAAGGGTGTATAGATGGATGGACGGACAGACGGAAGGACGAATAGATGGATGGATGGACAGAAGGACGAATAGATGGATGGATGGACGGATAAACTGTAACCACTAAAAATAGGGTGGAAGATTTGGATATGCATGCAGAACGAAAAAACCGGCAGAGAAATCGGTTCTTAAAGGCGTTCGGCTGCGGCAGGTTTAGGGTGTAGGCACATTTATTATTAAAAACAAGGATTTGATATGTGGAAAAGGTAAAATAAGTAAAAAACAAAAGAAGAGAGAGAGATAAGTGCTCATTTTTCTGACAGTAAAGCTGGTGCTTGAATCACATTTAGCTAAAGAAATAGTGGTGTTAACGCTAATATCCCTGGAAGGGTTGGGGAGCATCTACCCAGCATGCACTTTGCCTCTGCGCATAAGCACGTGTGACTGGTCCGGCGGCGTGTTCGTGTCCCGGGTGGGGTCAGAGCTCGGACCCCTCCCTGGGGTAAATCAGGCTGTTGACGCTGAAACTGTTGTAGAAGTGGCTGTTGAACTGTCCGCTCTGCCCGCCGCCAAACGTGTTGTAGTACACTCCGCGGTTGAAAGGCAGGCCCTCGCCGTGCTCGGGCGTCCCCGTGTCCTGCCCGCCGTGGTTCAGGTGGTACGGGCTCAGGGCCGTAATGTTCCTGTTGGACAGCTCGTTCACCAGTCCCAGGGAGCCTTGCCTGCCGGGGGCCCCTGAGCTGAGCGTGGACATGCTGCTGTAGAAGTTGTTAAAGCAGGGCGGCGCCGAGGACAGTCCCGCCGGCGACGGCGAAGACGAGCTTTTGTGGTTCTCGTTGGCGGCCTCCATCTCCGGCGAGGACGGCCCCAGCAGCTGGGGACTGTCTGAGGGCTTCAGCGCCGCCGTCGGCCTTCCGTCCTCCACCTTAGTGGCCCCTGTCCCCGCCGCCGTCCCCGGGGCCCCACTCTGATCCGACCGTCTTTTCCTTTTCCTGCGGAAATTCCCGTTATCAAACATCTTTTCACAGTTTGGGTCCAAAGTCCAATAATTTCCTTTTCCTGAAAGAGACACAGGACATTATAGGACTTTATTTTAATATCTTATTTTTATTTAAATGTTGACAGTTTTTTTTTCTGATCTTTACTTTTTTTTAACCTGTTAAATTAATGAAAATAACAATATTTTATTTCCTCAAATTTGTTCATGATAAAAAAATCTCAGCTCTAATTCCAGTTTTATTTATTAACTGCTATTATTAAACAAACAGTAAAGACGTTATTAGATAACATAATAATGAAACAACAGTAACAATAAATGTCCAAGGGTAATATTAATATTCATTATAATATTCAGCATAATTTCCAATTTCATAATAAAAAAAGGACTGCTTGGAAAAAAATAAATTACATTTTAAACCGAATCTTTACTCCTAAAAATGATCAAATCATTTCTTTTACATTTTTTTCTTACTGAACTAATTTTAACTATTTTTTTCCCAAATATTTTTAGAAGAAACCTCGAGTAAAAAACGGTAAAAAACGGTGAAACTCTCAGCAAAACGTATTTGATGGCGACGATGGTGATATCCATTCTCCTGTTTTTCTATTTTATTATTTTTATTATTATTAACATTATTATATTAGGCCAAACATGCGGTTTATTTTTGGCCTGAAAATTTACATTTGATCAATTGGAAAAATTTTAAAAAGTAACACTTGAATTAAACGCAGTCGCGGTATTTTAAAGGTCCCTAAACGCCACATTTCTGCCCTCCGATTTTCCGCCGTTTGCCCTGGTGCGTTCACGGTACCTGGATCGTCCTCGTCCCTCGGAATCTTCTTGAAGCAGTCGTTCAGGGACAGGTTGTGCCGGATCGAGTTCTGCCAGCCGGCTTTGCTCTTCTTATAAAAGGGGAAATTATCGGCGACGTACTGATAAATCTGGCTGAGCGTCAGCTTCTTCTCGTGCGCGTTCTGGATGGCCATGCGATCAGCGCCGAGTAGGAGTAGGGCGGCGCACCAGCTTCAGCAGCTCCTCCTGCTGCGATGAGAGCCAGCCCAGGTCGGCCCCCCGAAGCCGGCGAGTGCTCAGAACTGCCTCTGCGAGCTGTAGGAGGGCGGGATGAACGGCGCCGGGCTGCCCCCGTGGCAGGTAGGGCGCGGGGCGTTGACGCCCGGGCCGTTGAGCCACAGGTACGGGTTCGGGGACGACGCGTAGTCCCCGAGGCCGTAGCCGCCTCTCTGCGCGCCCGGCAGGCTCTGCTGGTGGTACACGCTGCCGAAGTTGTCGCAGTAGACGGCGGCCATGTCCGGGGCCTCCTGGGCACCCTTGGGTGGGAGAGCGCCGACGCTCGGGGAGGTGTGCTGGTGCAGCTGGTGATGGGGCTGCGGAGGGTCGCAGGAATTCATCACTCCCCGCGGGAATTCCCGAAGGAGACGCTGGAGCGGTTCAGGTGGCCTCGGCGGGAGTGTCGGGAAGCGCGCAGCAGCTTCCCAAGTTTAAAGTCTCGACAGCAGCCGCACGAAGGCGGCCGACGGAGCCCAGCAGCCAATAGACGCGCACCGGGGAGCCGAGGAGGTGTGGTCGCTCCTGGGCCCAGGAAGGTTCCCAGAGGGAAGGACTCAGAGGAAGGTTCGGGCGCGCACGGCGACAGGTGCGCGAGAGTTCGCTTCTCGTGTTTTCATCTTCAGAATCAGATGTAAGAAAATCAGATCAGCCAAGGTTAAAATGAGCAGATTACTCAACACGAATCGGTCTTAAAATATACAGACAGAAGTTGCGCGCGTGCACGTCCATGCATAATCAAGAACCACAATAGGACTTGTTTAGTTCTTGGTAGAAAAGTTCCTGGAACCTAGAGAAAACCTTGAGTGCAGTCGGGTTGGATGTGGTGAGAGGATGAAGTGATGGAGGCAGCAGGAGACTCATCACCCAGCGGCCATCTTGGATGAGTGGGGAGTCATGTGACACGGGCTGGCGAGGACACAGACCCTCAGCCCAGCTGCCCGTCCCACCAGGGCTAAAGCCCCCTGTCCCACCAGGGCTAAAGCTCCCTGTCCCACCAGGGCTAAAGCCCCCTGTCCCACCAGGGCTAAAGCCCCCTGTCCCACCAGGGCTAAAGCCCCCTGTCCCACCAGGGCTAAAGCTGCCTGTCCCACCAGGGCTAAAGCTGCCTGTCCCACCAGGGCTAAAGCCCCCTGTCCCACCAGGGCTACAGCTCCCTGTCCCACCAGGGCTAAAGCTGCCTGTCCCACCAGGGCTAAAGCCCCCTGTCCCACCAGGGCTAAGGCCCCCTGTCCCACCAGGGCTAAGGCCCCCTGTCCCACCAGGGCTAAAGCCCCCTGTCCCACCAGGGCTAAAGCCCCCTGTCCCACCAGGGCTAAGGCCCCCTGTCCCACCAGGGCTAAAGCCCCCTGTCCCACCAGGGCTAAAGCCCCCTGTCCCACCAGGGCTAAAGCTAGGCCTGCTTTGTTTCTCCTCTGCATCCGACCGCACGTTCCTGGACCAACCCCACCTGACCTAAGCTCCGCCCACCAGTTGGAGGCCTGGTGGGGGCCCCTCTGGTTCCTTCAGCACCTCCACTCTGGTTTTCTAAATTGTTCACCCGAGAACGGACAGAACGTTCGGTTAAATCTGAAGGCTGATGTTCTCCTGCCTCCATCACTGAACAGACATGAATAAAGAGGATGAAAACGCACGTTTTCTTTCTCCAACAACCCCTGAAAGCTCTCCACCACGCCCTCGACGGGCGTTTCAAGCCAAGCTGAGTTCTCACCGCCAGGGCGCCCACAGTGATAGGGATCTCCTGGGGGCATGATGTTCCCCGAGGCCTCCTCAATTCTGCTGTCACCACATGTCAATAACTGCTCGAGCGATAACACACTGATGAGGTCCCGCCTGGAAATTACCAGACAAGCTCATATTTTTACATATTTTTAGGCCACAAATAAGACGCGAGCGTCTCGGAAGAACTAAAGGGCGGTTTTGCGGCTAATTACAGCGTCTGGAGAAAACACAGGAATTCAGTTGCTTTTAATCTTTCCATCAAGACGTTGCTCAAACCTCCACAAAGGCCCACGTGCTGCTTCGCTAACGTGACAGAATCAGTTTGGTGTGGTCGAAAAATGGGAAAAAAACTCAATTATGCAGCGGAGGAATAATGAACAATGAAGGTCTGTCTGCGGCGTCTGAAGCAGGAATCAAAGCGGCTGGAGTGTGTTCCCGTAAACACCTGTTAGCAACGACACGGCTGTTAGCCTTCAGCCCTTCTCAAAGATGGCTCCGTTTCATACACGCTTGGTCCTTTTTCGCAGCCTTTCACACAGACCTGGACCTGATGAGAACCTGTCTGAGATCACCTGGATCAGGTGATCAAGCTCCACCAGCTGGATCCCTCAGACCAGTCTGACCAGTTTAGAAGCTCACCTGTAGTCCATTAACTATTTACTGTAGAAATCTGCTCCCATTTTAAGTCTTTTAGAGTTGCGTGTGGGGTTTTTTTTTTTTAATAGTCTTTTCAAATGTGAAAATTCATTCCCTCAGTACCGGATACCGAAGTGGTCGGAACCACACGGATTTGGTGATTTCACCAGTCTGATACTGGCCCGTTCGGTTCGGCCTATTGGGGATTTATTTGATTAACCATGTGACCAGACGCCTGGACCACGCCGATGGGTTCGGAGTTGAAGAGGCACAACTTCCATAACCGGTTTAAATTCTTGCTGGCTCATTGAGATGAGACAGACCGTTCAGACTACTGCGCGAAGGCCGATGACGAGCAGCTGGAACCAGTCTGAGGCACTGGTGGGCTTTTATACTGGGTGCCCAACTGGGTGCAGGTGAATCCACTGATGAGCTGGCCACGCCCACCGGTTACCTGCAAAAACAAAACACCTGCGTTTAACCCACCAGGTGAAGCACATTTAATTTACACGGCCATTGAATATTTTCAAATAGTCTCACATTCTTGTTTTAACTATTGGCGGATCTAGAAAAGCTTTACTTTATTTCTCACCTGATGAAAAATTAAATTTTAGTAGCATCGCTGGTAAAAATAGTCAACGAGTAGGTTGTTTTGCCGTTTTAGGGTGGTGTTTTAATCCTTTTGGGTAATTGAAAGGGATTTTATCGGACTTGTGGGGACACGCTGCCACCTTTCGGTGTCTGGGTTTCGGTCGCAGCGTTGCAGTTCCAACGGTGGCCACGAGGTGGAGCCACAACACCGCTGATAGATAGTTCCACTTCAGCCCCCCCCCCCCAAAAAAAGCCCTTTAAGGCAGGAGCGTCAAACTCATTCCACAAAGGGCCGTGTGGCTGCAGGTTTTTTTTCCAACCAATCAAGCACGCAAATTTCAACCAATCAGCTGTCTGATAACTCAGCTCAGTTGATTAATCGGCTTCAGTCCGGTGTGTTGTTACCTGGTTGGACCAAAGACCTGCAGCCACACGGCCCTTTGTGGAACGAGTTTGACACCCCTGCTTTAAGGTCTTAAAATGAGTGAGAATTTTACAGGAAAACGCTCAAAACGTGTCCTCGTTTTTAATCCTAATGTTGCAAACAAACTGTGAGGATGCGTTTTCTTTTTAATGAAGTGGAATCCAGCCTTCTCTGAGCTGCTTCGCTGGGCATTGACACATTATCTTCCTCCACTTCCCCGTTTTTCAGCCTCTGATGGACTGAGGTTTCTCTAATGCAGCTTTTCCACCAACATCCAGGCCGCAGCCTAATTGTCCGGGCAGCTCCAGGAGTCGCTCTGTCTGACTGTAATGCCATAATATCGGGGTTGGCTATGACAATAATCCCCGGGGCCTCGCGGTGCATCGCCAAAGCTGGGAACGCACCGAGGAGATGCTAAGATCGGGAGTGGGAATGGTTTCATTTTCAGCTTCCTGCCAGCACAGGAGAGTTTCTGAGGAAATTTGTGGAAGTTTTTTAGCGAGATAATCCAGAATGAACTTGTCACGACGGTGAACAGCCTGTGGGTTAATTACCTTCTCTCAGGAGTTTGTAAGAACTTTGTGGAGATTACTGGAAAGATTACGAATATTTGATAAATGTTTATGTCCTTACTGATTTATAGAAAACAGGAATGCAGTGAAAAGCTTCCTTCTGCATCAGATGTGGATTCAAGTGAATTTCGAGGACGTGAACATGTGAATCTGACAGAAGGAGGACTGGGCTCTGATTGGAACAACTGCTGCAGCTCTACGGCACAAATGTTCGCGATGAGTCACGTCTGCGTCCGACAATCTCAACAGAGTTTACTGAAAGATATTTGTGACTTTTAAAGGCGGAGAGGGTGGTCCAGGTAGCGCCAGAGGCTCCTGGATCCTCAGAGAAACGGACTGAAAGGTCCCACGGTGTCACAGCAGTGAGTCGAGGCAGCTGCCAGCCCCTCCCCTACCCGTGGACATTCAGATCTGGCACAGCTGCGGGGCATTAGGGTGGCATTAAGGTGGAGCTCACCTGTGCCCCGTGAGCAATCACTCGGCCGGGTGAGAAGCTCCTGTGCCAGATCGTTGAATTGAATCGCCTTGAGTCTCTGCTGCCTTGCCTCAGGATTTGAGTTCTCTTTGCGCACCACTCAAGCTGTGTCGCATTTGGGTCCTGACATCCCCCGTGAGGTGAGCCGGTCTCCTCTGAACGTCTCCGCAGTATCTGATCGCTAACACGCTTCTACGGATAAACAGGTAAACATGTCCGCCCTTCCTGCTGCGCCACCAGGCTAAATCTGCGCCTGGAAGGAGCCATTTATTCCTGTTTCCTGGACAGTCGGGTCCATTCAGCCTCCGGTCTGCACCTGAAGTCATCAGGAATAAACATCTGCAGGTATGATGTTCACAAGCTTGTGAGGAGCAAACAAACGGTGCCACAGAAGCATGTCAGAGCCCAGATAAGAACGCGTACGTGGACACACGAGGCATTCATGCTAGCTGTAATAATACAGTGGTGCCTTTGAGAGGCCGGCCGCAGTTCTGCGGGCACATGCAGGAGATGTTAGCGCTCTATATGTTTATAGGGCTGCCATGGAAAAATAAGAGGCCGAGCCACAGGCATTTCCTCAGTTCCTCTCCCCGTTCTCCTCTCCAAGCCCGTGTGGGAGAGAAGGTTTAGATGGAGGCCGCACACACGCCACGCTTCATCATTTTCAGAAACAGGCTAACTCATTTTCCCCCCTCTTCCTGCCTTCCCTCTATCATGGAGCTCCTCAGCAGCCTCCTCGGGTTTCTCCAGCCGGCCCAACTGACCTCTGGAATCGTCTTATTTACTCACAGCCTTCATTTACTGTAACATTATAGGAACGCCAGTGTTCGCTCACATAAATATTTGAAGGATTCGGTCCGGCTTTTGTTTGGTTGTTAGTCGTCCTAAATGTCGGAACAGAACGTTAAAGTAGCCACGATTACTGTACTTGCCATGTCAGCATGACCGCGCTGATCATGAAAAAGACCATCGAAACATCTGAGAAGCTGCGTCTGATTTAGGAAAAATCTAGAACTCACAGTAAAAAAACAAACATCATCTGCATAGAAAAGATAGCTTAACGTCCCGCGCAGGAACGAAGCCTGAAATCAGAATGTATTTGCTTTGTTCTGAGCCTTTTGAATGTTAATAAGAGAGGATGTTTCCCACATTAAAGAGAATACTTCTCGGCACTGCCAGCTGAGAGGATGCATCATTTAGAAAGTGCAGCTTCCTGCACCTGATGCACCGTCCACGAGTGAAACAGCTTTGTGAGCTCAGATGCCTTCAAAGGCTCCTTCTCGTATCTTCACTTCCTCTACTTCTTTTATCTTTTTTTCCTTCTTTGGCTTGGAATAATGATTAATTATTCAAAGTCCTGAAGTGGTTCCTCAGAGTTTAGGAAGTTCGGGACAACTCACCACCCAGCCACAGGTCTCATCTCTTCGAGGCAGAAAGAGCCGGTTTGGGGTTTCAGTGTTTTTGACTTTCTCTTCAGGCGGTGACATAACTGCTGCTAATTCCTTAAACAAGTAACAAACTCCAGCTGCAGCACATGGGCAGGCATAAATCTGCAGCCGTTTGCTTCATCGATCGCTCTAGTTGGAATTCCACTGTGTGTAACCGGTGTTCAAACCCTCTTTTCCCTCCGACGCTGTGGCCTAATGGTGTGTTTGGGGACAACTTTTTGTCCTAAGCAGCCATTAACCCAGGCTGTTTAGAGGCGGGGTACGAAGGTTGTGTGCTTCCCTCGCCACCTGAGCACTGACTGGCCTCTGATTTAGGGTGGTCCACCACCAAAACACAGATTCCCAGCGCCCTTTTCACAGCCCCTCTCACCATGAATCCACTGGAACCTCATTTGTCGGGCGCTCTGGCATAGCCGGAGACTGTCGAAAAAAGCCACAAACAAACTTTAAAGTGCGTTTGTTGGCTGATTTTATAGGAAAGGGGTGGCTGCGGGCTGAGAGGAAGTGCCGCTGCCATCTCCTGCAGGACCTCAACAGGTGCAAAGACAAGAGTCAATGACATCTTTGTGCAAGATGGATGAGGTTCGGGGGGTCTGGGTCCCCCTCTGCCTTTTAGGGAGACTTGAACGTGAGTCCAGAGGGGGAAACCATACATCCTAGAGGGACAAACGCCCTCGCTAGCTCCGTTTTGGCTTCCACTGCCTCCCGCCTTTGTGGCAGCCTGCTCGCCCCTTTTGCTGGCTGTAGTAATTTATGTTGGCCCGGTGTTGCCTCTGAGCCCGCCTCACAATAGGAACCCACAATGGCGGCTCCTGTTTTTGCAACAGTTACGTGTACTGTGCAGTACAGGGGTCTCCATGGTGAAGCCCCTGGGCCACGCCTGCAATCAGAGGCAGATTTTGAGCTAATGTGGCTCAAATGTATCAAAATTCATCAATGTTCCAACAGAGTCCAGCTGTCTGTATCAGTAGTTTTGGGAATGGAAAGTGGAGCGGCTGGAGGCGGGTATATTTAGTTGGAGAACCTGGCTAGCACGTGCTCAGGAGTGCGATGGTGCTTATGGTCCTTTGGTGGGACGAAAGCTGCTCTCAGGATCATTGGCTCGTCTTTTTCACTGCTCACCAGCGAACATCAGCAGTGTTTACGCTTGTTATCGTATGAAGTGGTTTAGTGCTTTAGCGGCTGTTAGCGGAGCCTCGCTGACGACTGTGATGCACGCTTTAATGGCTTTAAATAAATCCGATTCAAAGAACTGGATATATGGTCGGGACTGAAAGGTTTGAGTGAGTTTCGGGCTCTGCCTTCCCGAATCAGACCAACATGCCTGCGAAGCCACATGTTGACATTCGTCATGTTCATGCTCATCGTTTCGGAGCGCAGCCGTTGGCCTCCGTAAACCATCTTCTCTAACTCCCCAAACGTGGAGCGCATGAGCTTTTATTATTTCTGGAGCCGGTCCCACGCCCCGAGCCCCTGCAGCCGACTGCGGATTTCATGGAGCTCTCGGGGGGCAGCCCCGCGAACAATGTGGGGTGTTGTGCCCAATCTGGAGGAGCTCAGCTGCCCCCACCTGCTGGAGCAGCTTTGCTGGTTCCCGTCTTCACACCACAAAACACATCGGAGTTTAACTCTTAAACGTTAGAACTGATCATCAAACTCCTCCGGTGTTTCAGGGTTTTGATCATGAAGCAAATTAGATTTTAAAAGCCGAAAAACAGTTTAGATATTTACAAGAGCAATAATGCTAATAGCTGTATTTATATTTCTTATTTAAACAGGTAAAATGGTTGAAAACAAATTCAGTCAATAGTAATAATGAAAAGAAATGCAAAAAATAGTTGTCATTCCTCCTGAATTCTAATGTAAAGCAGCTAAAATGATTCAAAGATATCAGTAAAAGCTGCGTTAGAGTTAGGAAGACAACGCTGACGTCGGTGGGGTTTGTTTTTAGGTTCTCTGGCCCCTGGTAGCACCTAAACCTTTCAATACGTAATCCCTCAGAACAGAGCAGGTGACCGTGGAGGATACCACACAGCCGCAGATCCTTTTTTATTTACAGGAACCCGTCCAAGCGGCGAGACCTGGAAGTTCCGTTTCTCCCCAGGTCCTCATTAAGCACTTAAACAGGAAGGCCCCAGTCAGAGCGGCTCGGGGACCCATCGCTCTTTCAGCTCTGCAGGACCTCTGGAGACGTTCCCCGGCTCCGATCAACGCTGCTGTTCTTCTTATTAGCTACAGCTGGAATACAGGACATCCTGCATCCCAGCCAAGAATCTTTTCCCTCTTTTCCTCCTTCTTCTTTTGCACCGCGTGTTCTCCTGACTGTTCTGCTTGTCTTCACCTCGCTGACAGCAGACAGAAGCCAGAAGAGCAATTTGTCTCTAAATATTCATCTCCCCTTCTGTCTGTCTGGGGACTCTTTTTTTTCTTTTTTTTTTTTTTTAATTTTTAGTTTTACTGCAGCACCTGCTCGGGAGCTCGCGGTCACCTGCTGCAGCCTGCGTGGAGTTTTGCATTTTAATCTCTCACGTCCTTCACAGGCTGTGTTTTCCTTTGCATCACTTCTTCCTTGACTGAGCCGAGGTCAGAGGTCACATCTCTGACGCTCCGTCCATCATTTGCTCACAGTTTTCAGCTTTGTTTGTTTTGGACCTGTTTTTCTGCAGCAGCTCAGACCTGAAAAAAATGGAAAAAAAGGAAAAAAAAGCAGCTATTGTTGGTTGTCATCTCCGAAAGTTGACGTGTGGAGCAGAGCGGCTCGCAGCGGGACGGCGGATGGTGTGAAAAGACTTCTGGGTCCTCGGCGCTGACTTCCTGCTCTGGGAGGACACAAAGAGTCCGGGAACTAAAGTGACCCTGGACGACCCGACTCGGTCAGAAAATGGATCCAACAGAACCCTCTTGCGCATGTGCGGAGATGCAGCGTGCTCGGAGCGTCTACGCATCCAGAACGTTTCTGTTCTGCCTCCTCTGAGCCGTATCTGTTGGCAGAGCGAGTCCGTCTATCCCGCAGGTGGGCAAACGGAGGCCCGGGGGCCACTTGTGGCTCAATGAACTATTTAATTCGGCCCACAGGGCCAAACAACATTTAAGTCTTCATCATCCTTCTCTAGTTGGACCAGTTGGACAGGCTTTTAAAAATATTTCTTGGCAGGATCTTTAGCCAACCTCTGATCCTCATTTTGGGGGTTAGCTTTCTGCACCACCTGACCGGCCCGTTTACCGGCATCTAAAAGCCAATGTGGCCCTTTAGGCTAAACAATTGCCTATTCCCGGTCGGCTGCTGCTCTGTCGCCATGGCGATCGGAACAGACCTGGTGGCTGTCACATGTGCGGCAGGAGAGCCGTCAGCTGACTGTGGCCGTTCACACGAGGCCCGGTCCAGGATGATTGATGAGCGCTGATCTCCTCCGGCCAATCAAAGCCCTGGCTGAGCCCGGTTCGCTCCCAGAGCCATGAAAAGCTTGGCGAGCTCTCCGGGTTCCCCCTCGCAATGAATGGCAGCATTCTGGTGCGGGCCCGGCCGTGGGCGGGCCTTTGTTCCCCCACTGATGGCTTTGGCTGCTTGAACCGCCTCCAGGAGATCGTTACAGACTCGACCCGACAGCGCCGGCCATCTTCCGCATCCGCTGCCAACGCGGACAGCTGCTGGGACGCGGCGGGCGCGGAAGAACCGCTTCACCGTCCGCAAACTCCATCAGGAAGTGTGGAGTTTCCGCAAATCGATAGAAGGTAATGAAGGTCTGGCGGCCAGGGGGCGGAGCTACTGGTGCGCCCTTTAATTGGCTCCTTCTGCTTGTGTGCAGAGTTTATCTGTGAGAAACAAGATCTGACCTTCCGGAGCGGCTCAGCGAGGCGCTGCCAAGGTCAGAAACGGACTTCTCTTTATTCCTTTATCTCCTCCCATGCAAACAATCTTTTTCCTCTGAGCTGCTCTCACCTGAAAGCGCCTGCAGGTCCCGCTCAGCCTGACAGACACCAGGACAGGCGCGGCATCCGATCTGGTCTGGAGAAGCTCCAGATGCAGGACAGAGGCAGACGTGACGGTGAATTACTCTGGATTAAGCTTTAGGAAGAGCTGAAAGGTCTAAATTTAACCAACACGTGGAGCCGTAACCATGCCAACCGGCCAACCAGCTCTGAAGCCTGAAATAGTTTAGTCATTAGTTTGTGCAAAAAAGAGTCAAATAAAATTAGTCAAACAAGCTTTAGAACTGTAATCATGGTGGACGCCGAAGGACAGTCCTGCAGCAAACCCCCCCGTCCCTGGCTCGTGACGTCTCCGTGACAACGCGGGGAACAGTTGTGCTCGTCAGTGTAAACATCCCAGTTGCCATCCAGCAGCTGAGGCTGAACAGGGACGGAGAAAGCCAGCGGATGAGCCCCGGCGAGGAGGTAGAAGCGTCCCCAGCCGGAGCTGCAGCAGCAGCCTGCTCCTGCTCTCGCTGCCTTATAAAGGCCGCGGCGAGCCCATGCCCGCTCGCCGCCGCCCGGCTGACACACCGCAGGCGTTCTGTGGTCGCTCCGTCCTCTGACACGTTGACAGGAAGCTCTGGGATGGATCAGGCCTGAGCTTTTTGGGGGTGGAGGTAAATAAATTCAACTTTAATGCCGGGTTGGGGTCCGTTGACAATAATGTTGATCGTTTGATCCGGTGAAAGTCTTCGGACAATCTGGCTCCAAACAGGTGGATATTTTTGTGAAAGCGGAGGACGGAGAGAGTGCAGCATCCCTCCTAATCGCAGGTCCTCCCTTCCTTTTGTTATCTCTGGGAGAGCTCCATCCCTCGCTCCCCGCCCTCCAGACCACAACAGCTCCCTTTACCTGCCTCCGGAAGAGGAGGAACAAGGTCACGGAGCTCTGAGCGCAGCAACGGCCAGAGAGGCGAAGGTGATGCCTGATAACAGCCCAGCCGGATGTTTGGAGGTCTGGCTGCTCCTGACAGACGGGAAACAGTTTAAACGGCCTTTTAATAGCACCCAGGACCGCTCGAGATCCCATTCCTCTGAGTGTCCTCGTTAGCGGCTCCGTTCCTGGCAGTGATTCATACTGATCATCAAACTTGCTGAAAGGCTGGAAGGTAATTAAACGATAAACGAGGAAACAAATTAGTGAGGTTCTTCATGCCGCTGCTGCTGTTGCGCAGTGGGGGTGGGTGGGGGGGGGTGGATGGGCTTGGGGAGTTAGCAACACGTACGGAGCCTGAGGTTCTTCAGGTAAAAGCCAAAAATGGTGGCCCCGTTTGTGGTGATCCGGATTCTAATACACACGTGGAGGGTTGAACATCCGCCTGTTAGCTGCTATCTTAGCTAAAAGAGCGACAGAGTCACCTATAAAAGAATGCCTAGGGCAAAGGTTAGCATTAGCATGACGATAGCCTCGTCAGGAGATTCAAACTCAGATGTCTGGCGATCTGCAGAACTTTTCTTGGACACAAATAAACCTGCCGACAAGTTTTCCCTCTAAATGAATTTCTATCAGTGCTAGCAGAAGCAGCACATTAGCGGCGGTCCTGCGATGGGGCCTTGATATTACAGCCACCACAGAAGAAACACAATTGGAACTAATGTGTGCACCCCAGAGAGAATAATG
>CAAE01007449.1:0-43187 GCA_000180735.1 Tetraodon nigroviridis | reverse complement strand
TGTGTGTGTGTGTGTGTGTAGTTTCCATGAGTAGCTTTTTAGCTCTGAGGTGTACTCAGGGGAAACCAAGTGTGCTGCACTTAACGGCGATGGCTTTAGCTTCCATCTCAGCCTGCGCCACCCCAACGTATGAGAACGCAGCACAAAGCTGCTTCAAAGCACAACAACTCGCTCAGGTTGTGTTTTCAGCAGATGTCTGCTTTTATTAAAGCGGTGACAGCAAAACTTGGTCCCACTCGTCCTTGTGAGACTCATGGAGAGGGCTGTCTGGTTTCCCCGGTAACCAGGCCATACCCTGCTCATGGATTTAGTGTGTGATTCACCGCTGGAGCACGCCTGTGGGCAGGATCCTACACACCCTATAAACGTGGCCTCAGCTGTTGCGTGAGGTGATCCGTGGCTGTGTATTGAACGGACGGTGGGGTAGTTGCTGCCATGTGGGGCTGAAGCCTCATAATAACCCCCCCAACCGCCCTTTACCCCTCCGGCTGCTCCCAGACACACATCTAGTTCCTGGAGAGCAGAATCAACACAGCGCTCCCTCTGAGTCCTTTTTCCCTCCTAACATTTATTAAATCTCGGTTTGGAGTTTTGGTATTATTGCTCCTCATGTGGGTCAGGCTTGGCCCAGTGGGCCAGTGGCATCCAGTCGTTCCCTCTGTGCTGGTGCTTGGAACCGTGGGCATGTTGGTCTGTGTCACTGGTCTGTTACTAGTCACAACCTGGACGACTATGACACCCGCATTTGTAACCTCCACCAAGGTCATGTGACAGCCTAGGTTTGGTAGCAAAACAAGTCCAAATGTTACTGTCATCATTTGGAGGACGTGTGGATAACGGTGCAGGGAACAGGTGATGCAGTTCTGTTCATCTTCCAGATATTTTGGGGGAAACTGACCTTTGGTCTCCGGAGGATCAAAGTCCCTTGGCTTTGATCACAAAGTGACCTGCTACTGCGCCCATACTGGGTGGATTGTAGACATGTGGAAGTTGAGCGACCCCCTCAAAGGAAGGCTAGCGCCCTCTCTCCTGCGCCTGCTGACGGAGGTCTGTGCTCTCCAAGTGCTTCCCTACTTTGAATTCTCCTCCCTCGTTTTTTACAACGTGGGGCCCAGAAAATTGGATTACCAAGGTAAGAGCATTTTTCAAATTCTCTCTTCTTCTGGTTGTTTGGGAGAGAACAGGGCCACCATCACCTGACCTTGGCCCTTGCAGGTGGTTAGCATAGCATTAGCCACTCCAACTATGATCCCTCTGTGATCAAATTTAAAGGAAACATGAGAGCAAACAGCGGTGTTGTCTTTGTCTTTCCGTGCTTGCCATTTCCCCTCCTTCTCCTCTTTTCTCACACTCAGCAGCCCTGCTGGCCACTCCCTCGCTCGGCTGCATTCATCCCAGGATCCCTCTGTAAGGATTAATCAGTTTTCCATTCCTGGAGAGATTATTCAAATACTGTTACATATAAAGCCAGCAGCCGCAGCAGAACTCCTTCCCTCTCTCCCTTCTTCCCTGCCGTCTTCGGCCTTGACCCAGGAAAGGTCCCAGCTTTTCTTTCCTCCCCTGCGGGTCAGTGCCAGCAGATTATTGATAAAGACACATAATCACATCTTGTCTTTATCTCCCCAGATCTCCTCCTTGCTTCCTGATGCTCCTTTTAGTCCCTGTTTGTGTTTGAAATCTAGCAAGGACAGTCAGAAACGGTGGTGCTTTTCAGGCCACAGTCCAAGGCTGCCTGTAATGGCGCTGACGCACCTGTCCAGCAACCTTTGGCTTCCAATGAAAAACACTTTTCCTCTCAGTTTAGCCTCCTTTGCCTTGCTTCTCCATGCCGGCGGTAAGAATCCTGAAGAGAGCTTCAACCCTCCTCCACCTCTGCTATCCTCATAACTCACCTGACACACACACACACACACACACACACACACACACACCGGCACAGCGTGGAGGAGTGAAGAGTTGGGTGATGAGTAGTAACCGCTGGATGTTGTTTTAGGTGCATTGCTCCAAAAAGGCTGAAGTTTGGTATCGCCTTCTTGCAAATAGTTAAAGCTACTGATGCTAACATTTCTGGAACACACACACACACACACACACTTGTGAAAAGTGTTTCTGTTACATTCCAGCAGTCTGTGTCTGTCCTGCAGTGCGTGGGGAAGGTGTGTGGGCTCAAAGCTGGCTGCAGGATGTGTGTTGAGCTATTTAAAATGCGATTTTTGTGAGTGTCCTGCGAGAACAGGCGTAAAACCTGGAGCATTGTGCTTTTCCTGCCTGTGAAATAAAGGATACGATGAAAAAGTCGGGGAATTTCACTCAAAAGTGGAAAACAAACGCTTTATTTGGTCACGATGAAGACGAAGCAGACCGACTTGTCTTCCTCCCTCTCTTGCGCTTCGCTCTGCGGGCTGCAAACGCGCACGCTGTCGCTGGCACTGCAGTGAGCCCCAACACGATCTGACCTAAATAAACCTCCGCGGAGGACACCAGGCATGGCTTCGGCCGTCTTGTTTGCAAACACTTGGCTGCAGGTTACGACCTCTCACCGGCTCCCCGGTCGGACTGGGGGCTCCTTCACACACCAGCAGCTTCACGCTTACGCAGAGATGCGTTGCAGTACCAACCCGGTACAGGAAGCCTTTTATACTGTCTGTACCGCAGCAGTATTAAAAGTTCTTTGAACGATATCAGCAGCGGTGCATATTTGCTTGTCTTGCTGATATGGAGCAGTCCTGGTTTTAGTGTGTTTTCTGCACGGCCCAGGCCTGTTAGCGTGTCGGTGAGAAGGCGCCCGAGTACGTGAGGAGTCACGCTGTGATGCTGCTACGTGGCTGGACGGTGGCTTCCCCGGATTAAAGATCTGTAATCCTGCCCGATCCTCATCAGCTCAGAAGTTAATGGGCACAACTTGTGAGGGAGTGAGGAGCGCGCTCACGTGGCACAGGTTGACTTTGCACAGCGGAACCACTTCAGCGCCAAAGTTCTGACTTTTCAGACCTTTTATTGAGCCAAACTCCTAACGGACTGGTAATGAATGGTCCGGTATCAGACCTGAAGGCCTTGCCAGAACGCCTCGACTCCAGATACATGATAATAATATGATGGAAGCTCTGTAAAATGAGAAGAATGTGTGAGCAGGCCTAGTGAAATGATTGGTGTTGCAGCAGAAGAGAATCATCAGGGTGCTAACGGAGGAGTTTGTACAGACGCAGCCTGCTGCTGCTTCTTAATCCTCCCGGTGAGCCAGAAGGTCATTCATTAGCAAAGTTGTTCCGTATTGGTATTTAAAGACCAGAATGTGTAGCTGAATGACTGGATGAATGGTGTGCCTCCTTCCACAGGGAGCTGAGTGATGAATAAGCTACGGCAGAGCTTCCGCCGGAAGAAAGACATCTACGTCCCCGAGTCGAGCCGGCCCCACCAATGGCAGACGGACGAGGAGGCGGTCCGCAGCGGCAAGTGTAGCTTTGCAGTCAAGGTGACTCCCACACAAACACGCAAACACACCTGTGGCACCAAACACGCACGGAATCCACCCTGGACGGAGAGAGCTTGGCCCGATTGTATTATAGCGTCATAAAGATGGCTTTTTAGGGGCAATGTGGAGGGAATGTGTCGCTGTTGAGGGAATAGATGTTTCCATTGTAGCGGATAGATTATTTCAGGATGCTTCACAGGGGAAGCACCCAGCGCTGTACATTTATATAGGTCTCCAGAACTTAATGAAAGGACAAGGTGGAGGTTCCGACCGCAGATGTTTGAGTTTGCTGTATTGTGGCAACAAAAGCTCCTTTTGCAAGCAGAAGTGCAACGGTCCACTTCCTCTCCTCGCATGGGACTCCTCATCCAGAAAGAGAAGCCAAAACCACAGAGAAGGAAAGGAGAAAGTTGTCCTCTTTATATGAGCTTAAAACGGATGTGAACTATCTAGAGTAGATATTCCCCCTCCCCCCCTTACACACACACACACGCACACACACGCACACACATGCACTCACTATTCTGAAAGATCGTTGCGTTTTTAAATGCTGATCACAGGACATTCTCTGGTAAACCTCTCATCATTTTTTCCACTTTACCCACTAGACCAGCGTTCATGCTGCTGGTGCAACCTAGCATGCTACCCCTTCTCCTCCCCGTCCACCGTGGAGGTGCCACGGTGGGGTGTGTTTTTGCTGCCAGGGGATCACCGATGCTGCACTAAAACTATTGTGTGGGAAAGAACAGATGTAAAAGATTTAAGACTGTGTGAAATGGGGAGGGAAGGAAGGGCAGTCTGTGCAGACACAGGTGTCACAGTACAACAAAGCGCTTCTTTATTGGGCTTTCAGGCCTCACACACTCCTGCTGCCTCTCATAAGCAGCATATGCTCATTTTGACTGTTACCCTAAGCTCACTTTGTTTGCACAGCACATAATTGTGTTTATTTTCCCAGGTTAAATCACTTGATTCGTGCTTTCTGCAGTTTCCTGCAGAGTTGGTTTATTTTGTGAGACTATTAACACACGTGCAGACTAACCCGTCAGGCTAATGTTGTAGCTGATGGGCATCAGAGAAATACAATATCTAGAAATGATTTTACTTCCAGAGCAGAGTCGCAGAGTGCTTAGAAACCATTTCCACACACACATTTCTCTGCAGTGTAATTTCTCTGAGGGAAATGCTAATTTTGTTTTGATTTGGTTGAACACTTGTGTTAAATAGGGCTGTTTCAGCTGCCAGCGAGTTTCAACAGGATGAAGCGTGATGTTAAAAAAAAAAAAAGCATCTGTTGTGACACTTCCAGCTTCCCCTCCTCGCCGCCGCGTCACGTCTCAGCCTCGTCTCCGGGCTGATCTCACGTTGGCGACACGGCTGCTTTCGCTCGTCACAGCTGCCTCTTTGCATCAACACCGCCCCAGCGTTCCAGCCGCTGTTAGCGCGCTGTAACGGCGACGTGACGCACTTCTGTGGCGCTACGCGCTAAAAAAGTAGTGCCGGTGGACAGACGGGCGTGACATTATGTGTATCTGTGAGGAAAGGGTAAGGACTTCCTCTGCATCCCTGTCGCACAATAGCTTGTTTTGACATCCAAGGTTGCGACACAGCAGGGTGTGTGTCGTGTAGCTGCAGCCAGAGCTTCCCCCCTGAAATGGGTTATTGGCGCGAACGCAAGCTGATCAATTAGTAGTAGAAATTTTAGGCTCTGCTAGAACGTGGAGATTACCCAGGGAACGACTGAACTGTGCTTGTCCTCAATATGCTAATTAATTGGGCACATAAGTCCTCGCTGCGGCGATGCGGGGGGGGCTCTGTTTCTTGGGGATACCGGCTGGTGTGCCACAGCATGACGCCGTCGTCTCTCTCTCCCTCCCTTTCCTCCCCTCAGTACCTGGGCCATGTGGAGGTGGAGGAGTCCCGGGGCATGCACATCTGTGAGGACGCCGTCAAGCGTCTGAAAACGGTAGGTGTTCCTAGAGCCCCAGCCGTCCTTCCAGGAACGCTGTCCTAGATACCAGAACTCCTGCTTCCTCCTGCTTCCTCCTCCTTTTTAATATCTCCTCCCTGCCTCTCTTCTTCTTTTTGTTCCACCATGATTTCATTGGTCCTTTTGCGTCTGTCTCTGTGCATTATTATTATTTTATTAATTCCTCATAGTCGGTTCAGATGAAGAGCAGCAGTGAGCCGAGCTCAGGCCTCCAGGCCGTCACAGGCTCCGCCCATCTCGACCCCGCGTTAACCTCCATGAAGGTTGGAGGTCCGTTTCTCATGCCTCTTCCGCTCCCTGGCTCACTGTCTCAGCCCAGGGCGATACGTCGGCATGCACTTCCTGCCACTGTAAATTCCAGCAGGGAAGGTGTGTGTATGTGTGTGTGTGTGTGTGTGTGTGTGTGTGTGTGTGTGTGTGTGTGTGTGTGTGTGTGTGTGTGTGGTGCGGGGGGGGCAGAGACGAGGAGCAGTCCCTCTTCCATGCTGTCGTTTGTTTGCAGAGGTCATAAACACCCAGGTCAGGAACTCCTGGGTGTTACCGGCTCCACAGTCGAGGCCAAACCTGAGCGTGCACGTCGGCCTCCTGTTTCAGAGTCTCGGGATCACGTATCTGTGTTTCACACTTGACCCGGAGACGCGTTGGTTGAAACACACAACACACGGGTTTACACAACACCACCTCCCTAACAGGCATGCCCCTCCCCTCCGGATCGAAGAGAGGAAAACACACAGTGCTGACACACACGTATACACACGCTTTCGAAGCAGGCACCGAAACACTCCCTGATCAGCAGGATACGCCGCTGTTTGTTGAGGTCACATGGCGTCCACACAGCCCGAGGTTGTAAAGTCTTATTGAGTTACAGTCATTTTAACAAGGAGAACAAAATGGAGCCAAGTGGAGGGAGCGGCGGGTGGCTCCTGCCTCGTGCCTCCCTGCAGGCCGCTGCTGTCTGACCCTCGTCAGCCTCATGACATTTCCTCCGTCTCCCCCGCCGCTGCTCCTCTCCCTCGCTCCCTCGCTAGCTAGCATGCTTGGCGCTACAGAGCTGGGTTCCTGGGTAGGGTGCAGAAAAATAGTCAGCCGGGCTCCTTTTATGTTGAGGCTAAGGGAGGATTCCTGACCTTCAGGTAGGATTTTAGTCACATGATCAGGTGACTGAATGCTAACACCACTGCCAAAAACTTCACCGACGATAATATCGCAGTTTATAAACACCGCCGGTCGGTTCTGTGTGATTTTGAGACCAGGGGAGTTGCTCCGGGTGGTGTGTTTCAAGGACACCACGCGGGTTGTGTGATATTCTGACATTATTTGAGGATTTCGAAGCTACTTTGTTGAAGGCCCGCAGATATCGAGCCAGCCCAGCGCCGATAGATCCCAGTTCATCCTCGTTGACTTTAAAAGGATAAATGTTGCCAGGCAACAAATACATTTCCTGCATTATTATAACATTTAACTCTGCTCCAAGGAACTAATTATTACATCGCTCGGCAACCCCGTACCTGCTGTGGGACACAACCTGTAGGTGCTTTACACACACTCGTTTGCTGAAGACCAATCCGAGACCGCAGCCAACAGTCTGATGAAGACGATGACGAAGAGCAGCGAGAAGAAGAGGAAGATTTTGTGACTGTTATATTAATGAATGGGACCTGATTGCCGGTCAGAAGCAGCTAGGAAGCCTCGTTTGTATTCCTCGCAGCCTTTGGGCCGCTGATAATGACAGTGACTCAGGGGGAGGATCGGGGCGGGAGCTGCACCGGAGCGCCGTCAGCCTGCATCCGTCTGCTCCGCCGTGGCCGTGACATCACTTCCACAGGCTGTTGGCGGTTGTTTGTGTCGCTCCTAGGCTCAGCGATCTGGAAGGACGCATTACAAACGTGCCAAATCTGTTGAAATTGTATTTTGATGGCTGGTTCCTAATGAACAGAGGTGTCACATGGCGTTAAATGGCCGCCTGATGCCCTCTGGCGTGTTTGTTTTGCTGCTCTGGTTGGTGCGCGGAGGTTTATTGACAGCCTGCTCACCTTCTGTGCGTCTCACGCGTCGCAGTCTGCATTTCTGCACGAAGCAGGCCCCAATATCGGCCTGCTTCGTGCATTTCTGCACGAAGCAGGCGAATATTGGGGCCAACACACGAAATCTAGTTTCACATCCTGTTGTGGTTAGAGTCGTTTTCAAGGCAGATTACAAGATTGATGCAAGCGAGTGATTCATTCTAATTAGATTTGCCCACGTTAGGTTTTCCCTTTTTTTTTTTTTTTTTCAATCTCCCAGACGTCGTCCCTCCTTTAGCTCCATCTCAGCTCACTCTCAACACCTGAATATTGTGTCACCTTTTATTTGTGTACTTTCTTGTCTCTAAGCAGGTATTTTATTGCCGTTTTGCTGAGAAATGTCTCCAAATCTCCCCCCCCACGCCGCCCTTCCATTCTAGCTATCAGAAGCCTGTAGAGATTCGATTTCCCCCTAACCAAAGCGTACTAACAGCAGCCAACAACCATCGCCTGCACGTCTCACGCTTCCACCAACTAGCACTCAGCTCTTTTAGAATCTCCAGCGCTGGTTACGCGTGCAGTCATGCATTAACGCGGCGCTCAGAGCGCTGTCTCCGTCGGGTAACAGGAGCAGAGTGGCACTCCTTTTCACAGCTTAGGAGGAGGAGACGAGCTCAAGACAGGAGGATTAAGAGTAGCTCTGGTCCGGGCTGCATTCTTCACGCGGCTGTGGCGGCCTGAACTTGAACCCCGACTCAGAGGTCCACCTGCCGCCAGTGGGAGCCTGCTTCTGTCTTCTGGAGGGGAATCACTCTGGTCTCAAAACCAGCAGAAAAGCTCAAATTCAGTTGTTTTCCAGCCCTGCAGGTTAAAATCCCAACACTAATCTAATCTAATCTCCAGGCAACTCAGGACTTTCTAACGCTAATTGGTCTCTTGCTCATAACGGAATCACCAAAGAACGTAGACGCGTCATCTCCGGCCTCTCGGGACTTCGGGGCAAGAGTTCCTAGTTTCCAGTGTGATTCTACTAACCAGGAAGTAGTAACACCGGCCCAATACTGACACGCTCCGTCAGTGTAGCAGGCTGTCACGTCTGAATCGCTGATTTGATTTCTTCAGAAGAATCAGAAGCCAAAGTTCCAAAAAACAAGCAAACAAGTGTCAGATCAAATATGAGTAACAACAAGGCAGTAGACTCGATGATCACATGACTGCGTGCGCTGTTATCGGGCCGGTGTTGGGGAATAATGGCGGAGTCCCGGTAACAACGTCTCCATCCATCCATGACGACCCACTGCCGTACTCACTCACTCACAACCTTTGCCAAAAGAGGAAAATCCCAACTCGGGTCCCTCCGGTGGGCTCCTGACAGATTGTTGCGTCCCTCGGTAACATTTTCATCCCTTCTTCCTCCCCCGTGTCCTCCACCCCCGTCACCCACCCTCCCTCTTTTACCACATCCACTTCCAGGACAGGAAATTCTTCAAAGGATTCTTTACAAAAGTAAGTTATTGCTTTGTGTGTCTGAGTGAGTCTCTTTTATTATGAGCATTGCTGTTATTATCTTCCCTCCTCCTCCTCCTCCTCCTCCTCCTCCTCCTCCTCACGTAACACCTCACCCTTTGATCGCCACTGAAGGCTGGAAGAATCACTCTTACACCGCCGGTTTGGAGAGGCAATAATGCATGTGTCTCTGAGCAGGTGGGGTGTTTCAGGCCAGGGTGGGGCACTTTGTGTTTCTGGGGTGTGTGTGTATGTGTGTGTGTGTGTGTGGTTTTTTTTGTTTGTTTTGGATTAACAAGTGTGCCTTCTCTCCCCTCAGCTCCATCACCCAACACTGGAACGATCAGCTGTTTTTTGAACAAGCCTTTTCCTCTTGTGCACATTAATATTTTATTGTCCTAATGGTCACCACTGATTTCACGCCAACACTTTACTCATCTTTTACCGCTGAATGCCACTGAAAACAACTCCTGTCTTCTCTCCCGTCTTTACTGCGGTTTCTTCCACAGGCGTGTTCTGTGTGTACCTTTATCTTGACTAATTCAGCATACATAGGTACCAAGGAGTGGTACGAAGGGAGGTCGTGCAGAAATGTGCTTCTTTTCCTCTTCTTCACTCGAGGTTTCTCCTGTGCTTTCTTGCCAGGCTGGGAAGAAGGCGGTGCGGGCGGTGTTGTGGGTGTCAGCTGACGGTCTCCGCGTCGTGGACGACAAGACCAAGGTCAAAAAAATGTTTTCATCGCAAAGTATTGAAAAAGTGCAACAGGTGGTATATTACAGTGTCCATTACCAACAATAAAAAGAGGAAAGCAGGGAAGTATGTCGTTCTAGAGCGACTAATGTCCGTCCGTAGGACGCTGTGTCCTCAGTGAGCGAGGGAAGATTCTAGCGACACCTGGCGGAAGCGAGTGGTACTGCAGCACGTTGCTGCACAAGATACTGAGACGTTTGTTGTAAAAGCAAAAGTGTACATAAATACAGAGAATGTTGGGCTAATATGTTTTCAAAAAGGTTTTTTTTTAGCTAAAAAAAAGGGGTAATACTTTTCCATTGATTCATTCATCACGTAATGGTTAGGTAAATTAAATAATTAGCCTCCCCAGCAGTCATACTGGCGTCAGATTTAATTTTGATTTTTAAAACCATGTCTGCACATTAACCTGAGCCCATTAATCAAAATGCTTGGTTTTTTTTTTCCCCAGGACTTGATTTTGGACCAGACAATAGAGAAAGTATCGTTCTGCGCTCCGGATCGTAACTTTGAGCGGGCGTTCTCTTACATCTGCAGAGATGGCACGACGCGGCGCTGGATCTGCCATTGTTTCATGGCCGTCAAAGACTCGGTAGGAGACCTTTTTCTGAACTCGTTACTGTTGGTCCTGGGATTAGATTTGAAAAAAAAATCAAGTCTTTTTCTCTGTCTGGCAGGGGGAGAGGCTGAGCCACGCTGTGGGCTGCGCGTTCGCTGCTTGTCTGGAGCGAAAACAGAAACGGGAGAAGGAGTGTGGGGTCACGGCAACCTTTGACGCTAACAGAACCACTTTTACTCGTGAAGGCTCCTTCCGTGTTACCACGGCAACAGAGGCAGCAGAGAGGGAGGAAGTCATGAGACAGCTGCAAGATGCTAAAAAGGGTCCGTAAATGTGCTGCTAACTGCAGAATCTGGGCTGCCGGGTCAGAGGTCGCAGCCAGTCCAGGTAAAGCTACGTTTGTCCCTCCAACAGCAGAGGCGGAGCTAAGCGCGAGCGCGGAACTCGTCCAGCGGCGGGACGAGCTCTGCAGCGCACCAGACGGGAAGCTCCACATCGCCCACCTCCTCCCCGCCCCCCTCCGTGGCCGCCCTGGGACCCCAGGTGATACCGCGCAGGCACCCGCCAGCGGACGTGATCGCCAGGCAGGGCTCCTTCCGAGGCTTCCCAGCGCTCAGTCAGAAGACCTCCCCCTTCAAACGGCAGCTGTCGCTGCGCATGAACGAGCTGCCCTCCACCATGCAGCGCAAGTCGGACTTCCCCAGCAGAAACACGGGTGAGTCGGGCCCTCCGTTCGCATGCTGGCTCTCCTCCGCTCCTCCGAACGCCCTGAAGGTCGTCTCTTTGTGTCCTCAGTCCCAGAGGTGGAAGGAGAAGGTGACAGCATCAGTTCGCTGTGCACTCAGATCACCTCAGCTTTCAGCGGCCCTCCAGAAGACCCCTTCTCCTCCGCACCCATGCCCAAACCAGCCTCGTCCCCGCAGTCTCCTGTAGCTCCAGGTTAGACGTTTTAATGTCGTCTCAAGTCTTTAAAACTACCAATTCGTCGTCTGACAAACGAGCGCGTCCCTTGACGCCGGGCTCTTGTTTTTGCCTGCTGCAGTGAACGGCACAGCTCCCGCCTTCTCTGTTCCTCCCACCGCCAACCCCCCACTTCTGCCCCCGGCGCTGCCCGCTCGAGAAACGAACCCCTGGGCCAGCACCCCGGTCGTGGCGCCGACCCCAGCACAGCCAGGTGAGCGGCGCCGCGGCCTGTTTGGAGTTCAGAACCAGGTAGGGACTTTTTTCACGCTCCCTTTTTGTGACCATCAGGAAGTAACTGGCCCTCGGCTGCTCCGGTGATCGTGGTCCCGCCCTCGTCCTCCCCGGTCATCCCCTCCCACAGGCGCACGCCATCGGAAGCGGACCGCTGGTTGGAAGAAGTCTCCAAATCTGTCAAAGCTCCTCAGCATAACCCCGCCCTGGCCGCAGCCACGCCTCCCACCCAAGCCTTCGCCCCCCACGTGTCGGCCGTGCCCCCTGTCGCCCAGGTGGCCTTCGTGCCCACTCTGCCCACTTCCATCCCCGTCTTGCCCCCCCGCCAGCCGGCCTTCCACGCCCAGGCTCCGGCCTCCTACCCCATGGCGAACGGGCTGCCCTTCCCTCAGGCCAGCGTGCCCGTGGTGGGAATCACGCCTTCGCAGATGGTTGCTCATGTGTTTGGCTCGGCCACGCAAGCCCAGCCCTTCGCCATCCCGGCTTCCGCCACACCTCAGCACGAAGCCCCGGCCGTCAACAACGTCAGCCCCTTCATCAAAGCTCCGCCGGCCATGGCGGCCCCGCCCCAGGCGCCCAACGGCAGCGTGACCTTTAACGGTGCAGCCGACAGCTGGGCCGCTCAGACCCAGCTGGCGCCATCTTCCCCAGCCATCCAACCACCCCCACGGCCCCAGGATGACGCCTTCGAGGCCCAGTGGGCGGCCTTGGAGGGCCGGTCCCGCCAGCGCACCTCGCCCTCCCCTACGAATCCGTTCTCAAGCGAGCTGCACAAGACCTTTGAGATCCAGCTCTGAACCCTGTAGCCGAGACGAGATCAGACTGATAGCAAAGAAGCCGCTGAGGCAGCGAGCTGTGGGATGGACCGAAGCAGAGGGCGACCGTCTCGCTTCCTCTCAGAGCGGGCGAGGATGAGGAGGGGGCCCACCCCTGCACACCTGCAGGGGGAGAAAAACCAACCCCGCGTGCTGTTAATCCCCAGGACTTTCCTCCGCGTCTGTATGGTTTTGTTCTTGCTGTGCCGAGCCAGATCCGGATCCGGATCCGAGCTGCAGCTGCAGCCAGCTTCTGCCCTGCGGACGGGCGCTCCCGTCTCCCTCCCGCCGCCGCTCAAACCAAGCAGACCGCTGGAGACCCTCCTCGGGCCAGGGACGGCAGCACTGAGAGGACTTGGCTTCGAGAGGAGATGTTCTCCCCTCAGTCTGAAGAATGGAACGAGACGATGCCAAAATCTTTATTTTTATGCATTAGTTCTATTTTAAATAGCTTTGAAATCCAACCGAAGAACAGAAGAGTTGTATGATATCTGGCCAAAGGCACACGCTAGCTACAGTAAGACAAGTTCATCTGACCGTATATATTATACATCAAAATATATATAAATATCTATAAAGAATCTATTCTGCGCACACAGATGACAGCAGTGCTAATTTTTAATGTGATTTTGTGAAGGGACAGCTGCTTTACTTTTGTGTTTTTTGTTTGTTTTGGAGGAAGAGAAGTCCGATTTCGGCCTCTATCATCCCGTAATTGGATGTGAAGCATCTCGTTGTAAATAGGACGTCATTGCAGCAACAATCAGAGTGGACCCGGTGGTGGTGGTGGTGGTGGTGGTGGTGCCCAGCTGGCTGCCTGTCTCCCCGTGCTCACTTCTTCATTTAGCACACATCGGTTCTTACCATTTTATTTTCAGAACTTGAGCAGTAGCGCACAATCTTGATTTTTTTTTTAAAAAAAAGGAACTCATTAGGATGAGTCACTAACTGTTTTTCCACGTTTTGCATATTTTTATAAGTAGCTGATTTTTATGTTTTTGTTTTTTAATTTTGCACAACCATTAAGTAGATGGAACTTTGTCTTCACAGGTGGCTTTAGACAGCTGTGGTGCTGCAGGAGCTGCGAGGCTGCATGCTGGCCTCTTATCGTGCTGCAGTTCTGACAGCTGGAATCTGTTATACGAGATAAAACGGTTTCATCTCTCACGATTTGATTTTTTTTTTTTTTTTTCAATTTTAATCAAGCCTGTGAATATGATCTATTTGATTCCCCCCCATTTTGTAATTATTTTACTCTTTATTCCACTTCTACAGTTGAAGCTAAAATATTAAATAAATTGATGGTGGTAGAGGAGACCTTTGTCTGGCTTCTTCACTAATTCTTACAGTTAGATATCTTTATTTAGTCACCTACACCTTGACTCTGAAAGAAGTGGTTTATGTCCAGTTTTTTGAATAAGCACGCACGCAAATAGACACAAAAATTGATGTAAATGACGATTTTATAATCCGACTAGCTAACTGGACGCAGACAAAAGGGCCAAACATGTTGCAGATGCATGCACTTCTGCCCTCTCCAACAAGCAGGTTGCAGGCTTTGGCGAGCAGATGGAGTGACAGCGGAGACGACCAATCACATGTTGGCGAGAACCTGGCAGAGCCAATCGGAGAGCGACATTGAGGTTAGAGGCGGGGCTTAACGCCTGAACCGACTGTTAACCCTTTCTGTGCCATAATCATCGACTGACCACTCCGGGCAGCGGTTGCGGCTGGATTTTGGTCCCCACCGATCTCTACTAAATTGAAATCTCATGACGGCTTTTTTTAAATTCAGGAAATGAATAATCTTGTTTGCAGACAATTGCTGTTGGGGTGTTGTTGTAACACCGCCGGCCCGCCAGGTGGAGCCGGTCGGAACATTTTGCCCCGGGGCGTCTTTCCCTTATAAATAGAGGCAGAAACGGTCCGGGTAAGTAAATTAAAGCTGTTGTTTGTTCGATAAAACCGTGTTGGATAAAACTGCAAAGGTAAGTTTCAACCGACTAACTTCAAAAGATAAAAAATATTTTTCTGCTGTAACTCCCTAAATGACGGTTAAAGACCACGGGGTTTGGGGTTGGCTGCAGAATTAAGCATGCTAACGTGGATTGAACTTTGCTCATTTGTTAATCTAACTAGATAAAGAATGTGTCCATGTCTGTCCTGGGCCAATAAAACCATTCGGATTAAATCCTTACCGTGCCTAAAATCTGGAGTTTTATCGCCACAGAAAATTGTCAACGCAAGTTTTGCTCGATTTTGCTAACCTGAGCTTGATCAACTGTGCAAGGACATCATAAGTAGCATTTTATGATCACCCAGGAAACCTGCAACGTTGCTTTGGAACACATTTGCAGGTAAATAAGAGATGTTTTTAATCAAATTAGTGGCGTGACGAAACTGCCTAATGGGACGCAAATTCGCCGAACGCTGTCGCCTGTCAACAGCCATAATTACTTTGACACTTCTGGCTTTTAGTGTTAACAAACCTGAATCTTGAGATGAATATGCTGGTATTGTGATTTTTGATGGGTGTCAGTGGGATGTGCCACGAAGCGAGCAGAAAAAAGCAAATCTGACCCTTGGTATCATCAGCGCTGAGAAGCTGGTTGTTTCTGGTTCCAGGATGATGCAGTACCGGAGACCGAGCCGGGTCTGTGCCGGATCCCGCTGACGCTGGATGGCCCTCGCCTCCATCACCGACGCACATGTCGGTTGAGCCACATCCGGCCACTGACCTCCAGCTGGACATTTGTGTGTTCCCACTGTAAACTAGCTCTCTCAGGCCTGGCCGAGGGGCCCCGGGGCCAGCATGCCTCACCGAGGGCCTTTGACCGCCGTCCTGACGGCCGTGCTGGGGGTGACCTTCGGGGGGGTGCTCGTATGGCGCTTTTACCAAACCAAACGGAAGCGGCTGCCTTCCTTCCAGAAGCTGGCCGACCCCGTGGACGCTCCGTGTCTTGGGGAAAGCGCCGAGCCCCGCCCCCAGCCCCCGCCGCCGCCGCTGGAGGAAGCATTCAAGGCGGCGGAGTGTCGAACGCAGCTGCCCCCTGCGGTGCAGATACCGAGCTGTGAGCGGCTGCTGGCGGTGAGGCCGCTGACGGTGAGCAGCCAGGACCAGTGGCAGCAGCTGTGGCCGCGGATGCAGGAGGAGCTGAGGCTGCTCCCAGTGCTGGGCCTCGACTGCGAATGGGTAAAGGCCGACGCCGTGGGACAGACCCCCCGGCGCGGGGGGCTGGCTTTGCTAACCGGGCTGTTTCGCCGCAGGTTTCGGCCAAAGGCAAAGCTTCCTCGGTCTCCCTGCTGCAGATGGCCACGTATTCGGGTCTGTGCGTGCTGGTGAGGCTGCAGGCCTTCCGGAGCTGCCAGCAGCCTTTTCCCCTCAGCCTAGCCGAGGTCCTCCGAGACCCCCGCGTGTTTAAAGTGGGCGTCGGTTGCTACGAGGACGGCAGGCGCCTGACGCGCGACTACGGCCTGTCGCTGTCCTGTACCGTTGATCTGCGCTACCTGGCCTTGAGGCAACGGTACGGTCTTCCTTCCTCTTCGTTTTCCCAGCTTTCCTCCATGTTGGGGGTGCTGAGCGTCTCCTGGTGGCTTCCAGGGACACCAAGGTGAACAACGGCCTGAGCCTGAAGTCTCTGGCAGCGGATCTGTTGAACGTGTGTCTGGATAAATCTCTGGACGTGCGCTGCAGCGACTGGGAGGCCGACCAGCTCTCGCCGGAGCAGGTGCTCCGTCCTAAGAAGGAAAATCGGAAAAGCGCGTCGGAGCTTCTTGCCGGTTTAATTCAAAGTACCCGTTTTCCGCCCTCCAGGTGACCTACGCGGCCAGAGACGCCCAGGTGTCCGTCGCTCTCTTCCTCAGCCTCCTCGGAATCCTCTCCGAAGCCGGACCCGCCTCTTCCAGCGGGAGCTCTTATCGGGAGTTGGCTGCCCGCTGCCAGGGTCTGGTGGACGTGCCTTCCGGGGCCGAGGGGAAGGAGACGGAGACGGAGACGGCGGCGTGGCCGAAGGAGAGAGGAAGAGGAGAACGCGGAGAACGCCCGCATCCGAGAGCCCCGAGTCTGGAGACCAGCAAGTCCCAGACCCTCGGAGGAACGCCAGGAGGAAGGCGCTGGGTGTGGGCTACTCCGCCAGGTGAGGGGGTGGGTCTCCGCATCCGGGAATTCTCCCCAGTCTTTCCCTGACGCCGGTGTCTGCGGAACAGGAAGTCTCCTCTCTACGACAACTGCTTCCTCCACGCTCCCGACGGCCAGCCGCTGTGCACCTGCGACAAGAAGAAAGCCAAGTGGTACCTGGATAAAGGAATCGGAGGTAGGAGGAAGTTTCCAGCTGCCGGAACGGCGTCCTGGTGCGCCCGGCGCCGCCTCGCTCCCTCACGCTCTCTCTTCTTCGTCAGTGCTCCAGAGCGAAGACCCCTTCGTGGTCCGGCTGCTGTTCGAGCCGTCGGGACGCCCCGACTCCCAGCAGGACTATTACCTCACCGCCAAGGAGAACCTGTGCGTGGTTTGCGGCAAAGCAGACTCCTACATCAGGTGCTCCCGAGTCGGCGCTCCTCTCCGTGTTTTGGTTTCTTCCCGACTAACGACGTTCCCCCCCGCCGCCACAGGAAGAACATCGTCCCTCACGAGTACCGCCGACACTTCCCCATCGAGATGAAGGACCACAACTCGCACGACATCCTGCTGCTCTGCACCAGCTGCCACGCCACCTCCAACGTGTACGACGGCCTGTGAAGCAGCAGCTGGCCGAGGAGTTCGCCGCCCCCCAGGGCTGCGAGGAGGGCGTCCGCCTGATGGAGAACCCGGAGCGCCGGCGGGTGCGCTCGGCGGCCCGGGCGCTGCTCACGGCCGGAGACGGGCTGCCGGGGCAGCGCAGGGAGGAGCTGCAGCTTTTAATCAGGAACTTCCTCAACCTGGAGGAGCAGCAGGAGTGCGCGACGAGGCGCTGCAGCAGGTGGCGGCGCTGGAAACGCGGTGAGTTGTCGGTCTTGACGGTGGTGCAGGAAGCTAACCCCCCTCCCTATTTTTTTCTGGAACCATTGTGATGCCTCTGTGGGCCGGATTAAATGGTCCATCGGTCCACACGTGGCCCCCGGGCCGCAGTTTTCCCGCCACTCTTAAAGCAGTTTGGATCATCGCGATCCAATAATTGTGTGTGCCGGAACGCACCTGTTTTGACAGCTGCTTTCTCCTCCGAAGGATTTTTAACGAGGCCTATGTGCCTCACGGTCTGAAGGTGGTGCGCGCTCACGCCGAGCAGGGCCTGCCGGGTCTGATGGGCCTGGAGCGCCGCTGGAGGGAGCACTTCCTGGTCACCATGCGGCCTCACCACCTGCCTCCCTTCTGGGCCGTCGACCACAACCACAGCAAGTTTCTCCGCAAGTACGGAGCAGACCTGCCCATCAAGCTCAACTGAGCCCTGGAGCCCGGGGCCGCGGAGCCTCCTCGGTCCAGAGGAGGTGCGGGCGTTTCCACCAGCTGTGGCGACGTGTTTTCAGTCTGACGGAACTCGAGTCTCACTTGGCCACTTTTTCCTTTTTAAAGAATGAAAAGACGCAAGCGCAGATTCCTTCTCTCCTTTTGGTGAAAGCTAGCGCCTGCCCTTGAACCGCTGACCTCCCGGCGCAGGTCAGCAGCTTCTACCTGGAAACGACGCGCTTTGCTCTGCAGAGAGGCCCGTTTTTAAGCGGCGCTCCATCCTGCTCGTTCATTTTCCCGTCTTACGGCGACCCCGAACCCCCAACCAGGTTGTTTTACGATCACGTTGATGTTCTTCTGACGCCCGCGCCGTCCTGCCGGCGTGCGCCCGCGGCTCATGTTTTAATGTGCCTCCTACTCGCCGACACCTCGGCGGAGGCGCGGCGTCGGGCCTCTTCCTTCCGCAGTTTCACCTTGACGTCTTTGGCAGAATTCATGTGGCTCAGCGAGGGGAAAAGGGCGCCAACGGAGGGCCGAAAGCCCCTCTTTGCACGGCAGAGTCCCAAATTTGATCAGCAGAAGGAGAAATACTAAAAATCTGTCTATTTAATTCATTAAGAAGCTGTTTGTCTTTTGTGAATAGAATAAAAAAATAAAGATGAATTTGTAATAATGACCTTTTCTTCTTTTTTAGAAGCATCAAACACAGAAACATTCACTGTTTTTATTTCTTACAAAATCACAGTTTAATAAATAGTCTGTAAAAATGTGTACAAAAGTGGTTTCATCTCATATGAATCACTCATGACGTTCAGCTCAAAGGAATCTTTTTTCTGTCTTTTTTTTACAATCTAGTTTTGCTGAATTAAGGCCTCTTGATTTTGGCATCAGAACAATCGGTCAGTCAAATGTTCTCGTATCTGAAGTGAAATTGGATTCATGAGCGCTCCTGCGTTCACAGTTCAGTGGAGATTGAAATAAAAAGGTAGAGAAACGGCTCAACGTGCAGACGTGGTCTAAGGTGGACGAGCCCAGATGGGTGTTTGACACCGCAGACAGAAGAACGGCACCTCGGGCTGCTTCTCCACAGGGCTTCCACCAAATGACACCTTTTTTAAAGGAAACTTGGGCAAAATATGGAAAAATAGAGACGTTTTGGTGAACTTTGCCCTGCTAGAAGTTCAGCTGTGTGGTGAAGCCACTCTGACATCGTTACTGCATCACTTGGAAACCTCCGAGGGTGGAAACACACCAGAGGATTTCATTTGGCTCCTCTTCCTGCGTTCATAAACGCTCGGGGAAAGCCTCCATTCTCCTTTCGTCTCCATTTCCAGTTGAACTTTAGTGGTGTCTTAATGAAAATAAAGCGCCTTTGCTAATAAATCCTGGAGCTTTCTGAGTCATCTGGTGTGTTTTCACCTGAGTATTTCGGCTCTAAACTACTGCATATTAAAACCCTTTTCGTTTATTCCGACAAATGACGCGTATTTAAAATAAGGAAAACGGGTAATCCCTTTGATTAAGCTTCAAATCCCTGGAAACTGCTTTTTTGTATGAAGGGACACATTTCAGATCACCAGAGGCTCCAATACTCCAAATGTGACGTTAATTAGCAGATTTTCTTCAGAAACGCGCTGAATCGTCAATAAGGCATTTTCCAAACGCTCCCAATTTGCAAATTCCTCTTTGAAAGCTAAATTTGGACTGCAGTTTCACCCTTTTAAACCTTTAAACCTCACATTTGATGCGATCGGCCCCAGAAATCACACTTACAACACAAAAGCATGAGATTGTCGCGTTAACGTAAGATGTAGCGGGAAGCATCGGGCTCCACGACGGCTACGTGAACAAAAGTCTGAAGTTTCACATCATTGGGTTCAAAAAAGGGAAAAGAAGATGGAAAACACAAAACGGATGATTTCTCTAGTTTTTGGTCAAAGGCTCTGCGATGATGCAAAGAGGCTCCATTTCTCGAAGAGTCCCTAAAATCACCTCTAAACTACGACATCTCACCATGACCTCGGTTTTGGCCCCTGACAGGCTCAGGACCCCCCCCCCACCCCCACCCATACCCCGCCCCCCCACCCAACATCACCCCTGCTGCTAACGACGTCCACTCATTATTGCTTACACAGTAACGTGTCCGAGAACGCCTCAGTCTGGGATATTTCACAGTCGGCCATTAAATAAATAAAGAAAGAATAAATAAACGATGTTTTTCTTTGATGTCCCCCCCCCCTCCCTCCCGCCCTCCCTCAGCGACACGGACGTTTGCTGGTGTTTTCAGGATGTGGCAAAGTTAGAAAGTCTTTGGAAAAAAATCATTCGTTACGGCGAGATAATGGAGCCCGCAGGGTTCAGGTGGTGTCCTGCTGCAGGACACACACTCCCACACACACACACACGCACACACACGCCAGGTCTTTTCTCAAACGACTCGTTTGCAAACACAAATTGGCACGGACCATTAAAATAAATACCCTGGAAGCTTGGCACGATGCAAAGGAAAGAAGAGCAATCTCATTAAAAAACTAGTGAATAATCTCTACGCCATGTCCTCACTAGTACTTATAAACTATGCTGATGACGGTTAAACCTCTGGATGACTTCACTACCACTGAAACATTAGAGCTCCTATTCAAATAGATTTCTTTTTTTCCCACAAACGTACATCAAAATGAAGCGTCTAACATCTACGGGACTAGGTCGTGCTGTTGTCCCGTATGCATCTCTTTATAGTGCCTTGTTTCCCACTTATCACTCTCTTTTCAGGGAGGTGGAGGAGTATCGGGTGAGGTCCTCCTCCGGGACGGATTACCTCACAGGTGAGCCTCCCGGTGGCGCCCTGGCAGGGGCCGCCGGGGGCCCCTGCAGGCGCTGGAGCTCCAAGATGCTGTCGATGGCGCTCTGGAGGTGCTCGCTGAGCACGCTGTCCTCCCGGGCCGGGTTGAACCGCTGCTCCAGCCGCGCCGTCGAATCCAACCTGTAGCATTTCAGTTTAGCGGGAGCGGCGTCCGGAGGGGGCGGCTCCACGCCACCGGCCCGCGCGTGCACCGTCTGTGGAGCCTTCTCCGGCAGAGCTCCGCCCAGGCGCTCGGCCGCTCCGTTGGGCGCGTTGGCAGCCGCGCCGCCGTTGGTCAGCCGCCCGCCGTGGTCTCGCTTGAGTCCCAGGTCGCAGGCGGAGTTGTGTACAACCTTACGGGAGCCCGACTCCTGCTTGATGGTGAGTCTGAGGGCCCCCCGGGAGCTGGAGCGGTACGTCTTCAGCCCCGGGGGACGGTCAGACAGTCTGGACCACGAAGGGGAAGAGGAGGGGCTGCCAGAGGAGGATGGGTGGGAGGGGCCAGAGGAATGGTCATCGTGGGGGGACGTTGCTGCAGCAGCCGAGGGCGACGTCAACGACTCTGGAGAAAGGCACACGGCCGTCGATCAGCGCGAAAATACTTGGCTGTCTCGTACCTACTCAACATTTGTGGAGTCATACGCTGCACCCAACAAAGTTCAACGTAGAAGACGAGAATGGCAGGTAAAGAAAACCTGAACAAGCTCTGATATCACTTCTTTGAGTGGTGGGCCAGATTAAAAACCCCGACGGGCCACATACGGCCCCCGGACCAGACTTTGCCCACACCAGCATCCAATCAGCAGCTTTTGTTCTCTCATCCTGATCACTTTGATCACTTTGTGGGCAGGAGCAACGGAGCCCGTGGCCCTCCCCCGGGGTGTGACGAGGCTGACCTGGGTCCCTGCGCACGCGGCGCCTGTCCTCCACCAACGCGCAGCGCTCGGGCCTGGAGGAAGAGCCGTTCCAGCATCACCATCTCGGCCGACGGACTCTCCTGCTGCAGACGACAGGTAAACGCGGTCCTGGCGGAGCGATACTAGAGGAACAGAGACCCGGGGCCGGGGTCCTACCTGGGCCTCTCTGACCAGCAGCTGCCTGTACTTGTTGACCATGTCCTTGGTGCGGTTCAGCAGGAAACTGGACACGCTGTCAAACTCCTGGTCCACTGGGAGAGCGCAGACGGTCATGAGTACTTATTTCCAGAATGGCAGCTGCTGAATGAAAGCCCGCTGACCTAAGCTGAAGTCGTCCCGCGTGGGCAGGCGGCCAGCGCAGGTGTGATACGGCAGCAGGTGACTCACGGCGTCCTCCAGCGTGGAAAAGGCCGGTCTGGTCAGCGGGCTCTGAACCGCCGCTTGGTCCGAGCAAATCCGCTGCTGGAACCTGGAAGGGTTTCCCCAACTGTCAATCTGAGCAGGCGGAGCCTAAAACATCCTCTCAGCTAGCGCGTCCTAGCGCGCCGCCGGGCACCTGTTAGCGTCTGATGGCCTCTCACCTGTGCTGGCGCATCGCTGCCGTGAGCCGCTCTTCTCTCTGCCGCGGAGCCGCCAGCTGATGACATTTGGGATTAGATCAAAGACGGGAGATGACGGAACACGTTGGAAACATTATTAACGTGTTATTAACGTGTTTGCAGCGATGAAGACATTTAGCCCCAAACCGGGATGTCGAATTAGAGCGAAACCGATGAATCTGTGTGTTTCTGGGGACCTGGGCCTCGGATACTCTACAGGATCCTGCTCTGACCTTGGTTCCGGCCTTCGGGGGGGTCTGGACTGGGGTGGACTCGGGTGGCCCCGGGGCCAGCGGAGCCTGGCTTCTCTGGGCTGCTGGACTGGTTGGGACCACATCGGGAGTAAACACTCTACTCTTGGTTTCCAAGGCAGCTGTTGGCTCTGGGTGGATGATGAGGACGGAGGAGACGATGAAGGCGACTGGGGGTCACGGGGGGACCCGGGGAAGCGGCGGCGGCTGGGACTCACTGTGCTGTTTGGGCTGGTGACCAGCCGGGTCGTCTCCGTCTTTGGAGAGACCGGCAGCCGCGGGTCGGGGCTGCTGCTGAGGCACGGAGACGCTGACCTGCAGAGGCGACGGGCTCCTGGCCGAGGACTGAGCCGGCTGGACCTGGGCCTGGACCTGGGCCTGGACCTGGGCCTGGACCTGGGCCTGGACCTGGGCCTGGACCTGGGACACAGGCGGCTGAATCTGCTGCTTCGGGGCAAATAAGGCCTTTGTGATCTGGGACGTCTGGAACTGGACCGGAGGCTGCTGGGGAAGCGAGCCCTCGGGGCCGGACGGAGCTGAGGCGGGAGGGGAGAAGTTTGCTGGTGTCTCCGCATCCTGGAGGGAAGGGGTGGGACATATTGGCGTGGGGTCCTCAGGGCGAGGGCGAGGGGGCGAGACCTCCATCCGCTGGTCGTGGGAGTCGCGGCCTCGGGCTCGGCTCCCCCCCCCAGCGGGGGAGGCGAGCATCTCCTCCGGAGCTGCTGGCAGCGCTCTGACCAGCAGCTCAGCCGCGATGGGAGACGTCAGCGCTCGCTGTGGGCGAGAAAAAAGCCCCGTTTCTGCTCCTGGTCTGATGAGAGGAACCCTGGCTGCATGTCGGAAAAGCTCCCACCTGCTGCAGATGCTGCACGAAGGCCTCGGTCTGGCTGATGGAGTGGGCCATCTCCTCCACCGCCTTGGCCATCTCTCCTGGGGGCATCAGGAGTTTGGGGGCCTCCACAGCAGCATCGGGGACCAGGGCTGCTTCAGGGGGCGGCTGCAGGACGGAGACTGAAGATGGGGGGGAGGGCTGCAGCCCCGCAGAGGTGGGCTGCACGGATATTTGCTGGAGAACGTGTCCGTAGGTCTGCAGCGAGAGGAGACTCAAAGTGGTTGAGATGTTCGTTGAACAGAATCCGCAGCGGTAAAAACCCAAACTGTGACCAGACTTTGGGGATGTGAACGGGACGGGCAGCGCCTCACCTGGGCTATCTTGTTGAAGGCCTCCTCGGAGGTGCTGCGCTCCTCCTGGGCGGCTCTCTCAGGCAGGAGGACCACCGAGGCCTGCTGGAGGTTCAGCTGTGCTTCTGCCACTGCGGTCTGAGGAGCCTGGGCGGCGAAGGGGAGCCCCTGGACCACCGAGGGGCCATTAATGATGGAGATGGAGGTGAGGTCTGGGGGGAGCACCCCTGAGCTGTTGATCAGGGTGATGTGGTTAGCGAGGGCAGGGGTGTGGACCAGGGTGGCTCGGTGACCCTGCCCTCCTGCCGCGTAGGTTCCGGCCAGTTGTGCTGGCATCTGGAAGACAGTAGGGGGCGCTGACTGTAGCTGCAGGGGTCCTGAAAGCACAGTGGCTTGGCGGAGGGCTAGCTGCCCTGCGGGGGTCGCAAAGACGGGGCTGAAGTTCAGCTGCCGTTGGGGCACGGCTAGGATCTGGGACGCTAGCTGCCTTGTTGCGGGAGTCAGGCTCTGGAGCGGCTGGTCCCTGGGGCCGGTGCTCAGCAGGGGTCGACCCGCGCTCACCGACTGGGAGATGGTGACCGGAGACTGGCCCGGGAGGAGGAACTGGTTCTGACCTGGGAAGAGTCCCTGAGGCTGGAGCACAAAGGACCCCCCCTGGTTGACCAGCTGCAGGCTGACTGGTTTGGGTAGCTGCTGGGCGAGCTGAGGGGGCGGAGCTGCGGGCTTCTGACCCGCCGGCTGGGAGAGTAAAATATTTGGGGACGCGGTTCCGGGGACGAAGGTCAGACCCGCGGCGGATTTCTGCCCGGAGGGTTTGGGGCTGATCTGAACCAGCCGTGGCTGGATGCTAACGGGCACCTTGGGTTGGATGGGAAGAGGGGCGCGCTGGAGGATGATGCCCGCCGCTGCCGTGGCTGCTCTCAGGCTGGGGGGGTTGAGCGGCCCGGCGGTGATGCCGGGAACAGCCTTGTGGATGATCATGCTGGATCCGTGGGCGGGACTCAGAGAGAAGGAGGTCTCCGGAGAAGCGGCAGGGAACACGTTTCCGGGCAGGAGTCCCATCAGCTGAGGGGGGGCCGTGGGTTTCAAAGATGGGCAGCCCGGCCCCACAGCCAGGAGGGAGGGCTGCGGAGGGTCCACGGCCGCCTGGGTGTCTCTGGGCAGGGTCACAGACTTGGGCAAGAACGAGGCATCGGGCGGAGGGAGGAGAGGAGCGGGTGAGTAGAGGGACAGGCTGTCCCCGGGCTGGGCCAGGCCGGCCTCCAGAGCCATGGTCTGCTCCGTGATCTCCGCCTCCTGCAGGCTCTGTTGGAGGATGTCACACGGCACCTCAGGCACCTCCGCCTCGTCCGCCTCCTCCACTTGTCCCTTCCTCGTCTCATATTGCGCCTCCAAGGGTGTCCCACCCTGCCCCAGCTGTGGGTCGTCGCCACCCTCCGGGGACGAGAGGAGGGCCTCCTCCAGGAAGGACAGATCCACGCAGCCGGGCGGAGGTGTTCCTGGGGAATCCCTGCCATCCCCCAGCAGAGAGACGGGGCTCTGGAGCCAGAAGCGACGGGAGACGGACAGAGGGGGACAGACGGGAAGGGAGAAAGGGGGAGACCGGGGTGATTAACAGCAAGAGCGAGAGGAGAGGAGCCTCTCCGGGGGACAAGGCGGGTTGTTGTGTCGCTGCTGGCGGCGCTTCCAGACACTCACCGGAGCATCTGCGAAGAGCGAGGGATCCCCGGAGGAGGAGTTAATGAGCAGGTCTTCCGTCTGCAGCTGGAGGAATGAAAGCAGGCGGTTTCAGGACAAACCCTGTCTTTTCACGACTGGTTACAGTCTCAGGGTTGTTCTGCTTTACCTCGTTTGTTCCATGAAGGAAGTCGTTCAGGGCTTGAGGGTCACTGCGGACATCAAAGAGACAGAAGATGAAAACCTCTGGGCTAGTTAAGATGAACGAGCTCCAACTGATCAGCTCACCACAAAACATCAAGTAGACAAGTCCCATCTTCATCCTCCATGTCAACTGAGAGGAAGAGGAGAACAAGAAAGACTCGACTGAAACATCAACATAACGTCCAATGCTTCTGTTGACCTTCACCTATGACCTTTGTCTGCTCCGACCCCACAAACTCACATTCTGGCCTCACCAAAAGACTTTGAGCCGATTCACCAGAGCTCCTCAGGGGCCCCGAAACGACGCGTCCCCGCAACCTACTTCATAGGTGAGAGGCCCCATACAGAGCCGGCGTGCTGACTTCTGGTGGAGGCCTCATGGGAAACGGCGGGCGGGCTTCAGCAGCAGCGGGCGGCGGGACGGCGGGAGGCCGGGGCAGCGGCGGCGGCGGCGCGGGGACGGGTCATCTCGCTGCTGGGGCATCGCTGCGGCTGGATGGGAGCACAGTCGGAGGAGTTAGGCGCAACCAACCATGCTGTAAGGTCGCGTGGGGTCGCCGCCAGTCAGGACTGCCAGGCTGGAAGTGAGGCCTGATTCCTGGGCCCCCCCCCCCCAGCTGTGGGTCACATCTGGAGCGATCTTCACACACCAGCAGCATCGTGTTCGTGCGTCCTATCGACCCGAGGCCGCCTGGGGCTCTCCAGGAAGATGGAAGCTATTGTTGTGGCTAGCAGACAGGTCTTTTCCCCCCATCTTTTAACAGAACCCCCCCCCCCCCCCATGTCACTCGTCCTCTCCTCGCATCCAACCCTACCAACCCGCCATGCGCTGATGATCCAAACCACTCACTGGTTTGTGTTCAGTTTGCAGGGACCCCCCCAAAAACAAGAGCCCTGCTCTCTGCCGCCGCTGACACGCTTTGTTTACAACCCCAGAGCCGCATTACCACGGTCGAGGTACCGCATCGCCCAACCAAATCCCTCCCGAAGCCCCCCCATGGAAGCCTGCAGCTGCAGGTGCATGCGATCCAGCTGCAACAACAGGAGCAGGCTGCATCTTCGGGTTACATAAGGTGAATGCGTGCAGGCGAGAAATCGACGCCCTGGCGCCTCCGAGACGCGCTGCTTCCTCCCATTTGGGCTCGTTCGGGCTCTTTTCTCCAGGCTGGGACGCGCTCGCTGACGCCTGGGTCTAAATCACACCGCGGTAACAAAAGATGCCCGGTGTGGAGCATCCACGCAGGCACCCTCGAGCGCGGCGCTCGTCCGTGGGCCACCAGTCATTCCACCATTCTGGAGAAACGCGCGTGAGGAGGAAGAAAAAAACTCACCCCTTCTTTGTGGTTTATTGTCCTGTCAAGCGGGCCTCTGCGCCATCGATTCTCACTCAGTGGTCCTTTCAGATGCTAAAAGGAGGAGAGGGGGTGGCGGATGGGGTAGGGTGGGGTCCAGGGGGAGGGGGCGGGTGGCTGGGTGTGAGAAACAGGCTGGGGAGAGCCCATTACAACACAAAGGTGGAGGAAAAATACAACGGTGAGAGGAGGAGGCGGGGTGCTGGGGGCGGCTGCAGCGGGAGCGGCTGGCCGGGCTCCGCGCTCCGCCAGGCGGCTCGCACGCTCCCCGGCGGCGGCCCCCTGCCCGCCGACTTACGGGTGATTCCGCTACCATCTATCGATCTTCAAATCCCCCTCGTGTCCGTGAAACTGGAAATTCGTTTCCCGGGGAGGGAGGCTGGGAATCAATACGCTCAGACGCGCTCATTTGCCGCTGGAAAGAAAATCGGACATCCATCAGTTTCGCTTGATGGCCAAAATGGAGCGACGAGGGCCCCGAACACCGGGCAGGCTCCTTTCTCCAACTTACCGATGTGGTTTCTCAAGTGAAACTAACCTGAAACAAGAACAGGTGGGATTTTCCCTCTTGAAAGTCAGGACCGTGGTTTCATTCATAAGATGGCCGGTTATACTTCGCAGTACAAGGAAAAAAGTAAGGGATTCTTTTTTAGACAGAAACCAATTCACCCTATTAAACAGTGTTTTTTGCTGTAATGTCTAAAAACTGGAAACTGGCATGGAAGCAGGGATCATTGCTAATCTAATTTTAAAACTCTGGGGGCAACTGTAGATTTCCCCAAAGAAGTTAAAAAAAAGAGGAAAAACCAATGATTTGGCTTGTTTGCAGCACTATAAGTAAGTGTGGAGTGTGCACCATAGCAGGGGAAAAATCCCCACCGCCAGAGTTAAAAAAAGAAATGAAAACATATTTTCAATCTTTCATAATGTAAAACAATGAGAGAAAATAAACATGAGCAGAAACTTGCAAACCAGTTTTTGAAATGAAAATTTTATTGACAGCAAAGCATTCAAACACTCCTCCCCCCTCCATCAGAAATATAAATTGTCAATAAACACCACCCACCCCCCCAAATAGTAAGTAAAAGGTTGGAACACACGTACGGGTAATAAAAACAATGAAAAGAACTTCTCCATGTTCCTCAGAGGTCTTTTCACTTGGACGCCTGCTGGGCCTGACGACGGAGCAGCACGTAGATCTTCTCCTTGATCCAGTCCTTGTTGTAGGGCTGATACGTCTGCGTGTCCGCCCGATACCTGAAACAATGACAATCACAGGCTCAGTGTCGAAATGTTTCCCCTTTCCTTCCAACTTGTTTTCTCCAATTGGTCCTAAACTTACACTAAGCAGCTGAGGTCAGCCAGGTCATCAATAAAGTCAAACAGCTGGCTGATGTCATACGTTATCGAAGGGCTGTTGGGATTCATCCTCTTTAAATGCTCCTCATACATTTTGCACACACCTGTAAAGAACACAGACGCAATCTTTATTGGTTCAAAAAAGAAGACGGAAAAGTTCAAACCAGCGCCACTGTTTGACTCCAAGTGTTTTAAAAAGAAGGAGAACTCTCCCAGCTCACCTTCCATACACTCGTTGACCGATTCGTAGTCGGCGTAGGTCCTTCCCTCGGGCCTCTTGGTGGGCTGGACCAGCAGAATGGTGTGAGACTGCAGACAAATACAGTAACAACTGTAAGACGTTTGCTCTGGGTGTTCTACAAACTACAAATAATATTTAATGTTTAAAATTTAATAATCGTAATATCCAGGCGTGACGACTGTACACACAGCTACCAATTTATTAACTCCAAGTTAAGGTTCACTATTTCGCAGAATCAAATAAGGCCCCGTGTTCAAGCGTAAAGCTGGGTTTAAAAAATTACGATAGAAAAAGAAGGGTGCATTAAGAAAACCTATAATACGACAAGCAAAAGTAAGCAAAAACAGAGACTTGGTGTGCCGATTTAAATAGACACTGTGTTTTAACACAGTACAATCGCTCTACGAGCAAATATCCCCCCACACATGCTAAAGTTAGCTTTAGCTCGCAACCATAAAACCCGCAATTCGTGTTTAACTGCGTCATTTGGACACACACGCTAAATCGATCTGTAACAGCACTCGTCGAATCATTTTTTGACATATTAACTGAGTAATAAAGCGTACTAACCATGGCTTGAGTGGATTTTTGTTGGTTTCAATGGATTTTTCTTTGATCGCTGCTGCTCCAGATCGAGTTGACCTATGACACCGGAAGAACAACTACGCTGAACACCTGTTCTTCTTTTTCCGCCTCTTCTTCTTCTACGGATTTTCTTGGCGGTGTTTCTCTTTTTCTGGTTATTCGATTGTGATTGGTTGTAATTTTGATCAACCGGTTAGATTTTCTGTTTTAAAACTGACAGACCATATAATGCAGTTAAATAAATTACGATGACTCGAAGGTAACAGCAGAAAGAAAAACGCCACTCAAAAGTTGTTATGATCTTGAACGCATCACGGGCGGGGGAGAACAGGAAGTAGTTTTCCCAGCGAGCGGACGTTCCCTGAGAGGATAGCAACCAGAAAGACACCAAAGTGTCCGGGCTTTAAACTCACTCCGGCAACCTTCAGATTTAGAATTTAACCGTTTTACATTGTGGGTAAGATCTTTTATTTTGTGCTCAGTGACCTGGGAACTTTATTTAATCCCAGCTATGTGGCGTTAGTCACCTGGGATTGCAGTCGATTATTGCGCTATTGTGACATAAACGTATGGTCTAAATGGCCATTTTAGCCCTGTGTTTGTAATAAAAGCTCTGTAAAAAGGGAGGACCGATAGATAGCGACTGTTGGGCACCAAATATTTGAGTCATTACAAAGCACATTTTTCGTGATCACTGCTGGTAATTACTTTCCTACTACGGGTAAATAATGACGCTTCAGGATTGTCCGCAGTGTCCAGAGTTGTGTGTGTGTGTGTGTGTGTGTGTGTGTGTGTGTGTGTGTGTGTGTGTGTGTGTGTGTGTGTCTCCGTCTCCCCACAGTTTTCCGTTTTTCCAGAGCTCATCCGTTTTTTTCACACTTGTAATGGACAGATCAAGCATGTAAATCTAACATCCATTACACTAAACGTGCGTCTAGTAATTTGTCTACTCCAAATATTAATCTAAGGCAGGCAGTAATCGCACAATTGTAAGTAACAATATTGATAACAATAATATATAATTCACAGGTACCCCCCCCCCCCAAAAAAAAACCGAACAAAGTTTTAAGTCATCTGTTTATTTGATTAGTTTCTCGTTCATGTATTTATTGGAATAAGCTGCAGCTTTATGGGTTTGCCAGCGTTGCCGATGACAGTGTAAGCTTTTTCTGCCACTAAATTGCCTCCCAATCTGTTTCCGAAGGGCGAAAGATTTTTGTTTGCATGTGAGAGCGAGTCTCATCTGAGCCAACCATGGCAAACAACGCAGAGGACATTGAGAACAATATGGTGAGTATTCCCCAACGCACGACAGCTGAACTAACGCTTTTATCTGCTCCTGTTTCTTTATGGGTTAATGATTAGCAAATAGGTTGTTTTTACCGTTCAACTCCATGTTTCTGTGTTAACGTGCCGATTACTTGTAGACCGATTAGTGATGACACAAGAGTCAAGTAGTTGTCTCAGAGTTGAAGCGTTGGTATCGCGACTTTGTGCCCACCTTTAGCTTGGACTGTAAATAAGGGTGTGTTTTTGTAGACCGGCCAAGAATCTGACTTATGGTTGATTTATCGCATAGCGGATTTACCTACCTATAAAAACCTATTTCCTGGTGTGTGTATTGGGTCGTTATGGTGTCAGTGCGTCGGTGAGTTCACAGCTGAGTCATTCCCGAAAGGTTAGATGAAACAAACGCAATAAGTTGTAAGATTCACAAACATCATTGTTATGATTTAAAATTCCTAAATCTTTGTAAATCTAAGTGACGCATCTGGCTGCAGTTTGGCCAGTTTAGCAATACTCTGTTGAAATGCGACAAAACTTCCGCAAAAACGAAACCATTAAAGTAGCAGTAGCAGTAAAAACGTGCAGGTCAGCCATAATGAGAAGAGACCCTTCTGAAAGGTGCACCGCCATCATTCACAGGTGAAGAGGGCAAGGTTTGCTTACTGGCAACAGTTTTACGCAGGTCTTAGCTGCAGTGTTCTTACACTCTTACAGAGTCACGTTTTCAGCACGGTACGGCCAGGGCAGGACCAGAGGCAGTTTTAGTTTCAATTCTCCCATTTCCAACAGGCTTTTAGGATTTTTGATGGCATTTCTTCATCGACCAGATATACAACTACCAGATTTGCATCACAGTTTGGAAGGATTGTTGTTGTTGTTGAAGTGTGAGGTATTCCACTCGGGGCAACATGGAGCCCTGCGCGAAAACTGACTATTAGTAGTTGAGGCGTGTGTGTGTGTGGTTTTACTTGTCAGAACACTCCTGAAGTGTCTCCTTTGTGTTCTTCTAATTGCCCCATGCCTGGGCTGCCACATGCTTTGACGTGCCTGACAGTTTAAAAAATTACACTTAAAGCCAAATCTCTTTGATTTGGTTTGTTTGGCCTTCGGGCAGGGTGGGGGAGATAAATCTATGTTGTTATCCTTTGAAAACCTGCTCCAGTGTCAGGTACCAGTTCGGGATCTGGCATTCTAACATAGGTGACCAGTGTCAGCTGATGTGTAAAAATGGATTTAACAGAGTTATTTTTCTCTCACCACCCAAGAACCAAGAGACCGGCGGGGTTCCTGAACCTGCTGTGCAGCCACAAGAGGTATCGGTGACCAGAGCACGGTCCAGAGGAGGAGGAGGAGGGGGAGGAGGAGGAGGTGGGCACGGCGGAGGCGGACCAGAGCAAAACGGACAGCCCCCCGCCCCCCATGCCGCACACGCAGTTGAAACGGACGAGGACGAGGACGAAGAGCTGACCTTGAAATACGGGGCCAAGAATGTCATCATGCTCTTTGTTCCCGTGACTCTCTGCATGGTTGTTGTCGTGGCAACCATCAAGTCTGTCAGCTACTACACTAAGAATGATGAGCAGAGACTGTGAGTGTTAACGGTGCTGCTTGATTGACGTGTAGTAGCGCGACGCGCCACTAGGAGGCGTCAACGCACAGTTAACTGTAAAGAGCTAAACGACACAATTTAAAATTTCAACAATAGCATAAAATTAGCATAAAAAGTTTCCCTTTATCCACCATGCTAACTGCCAATCAACAATAAAACTTCGTGTTCAGTTCTATTTCAGTCCTTTACGCTGAATGTGACATGTCCCTGCAGGATCTACACGCCTTTCCCTGAAAACACAGACACTGTGGCAGAGCGAGCTCTCAACTCTGTCCTCAACGCCACCATCATGATCACTGTGATCATCGTCATGACTCTGGTGTTGGTGGTCTTGTACAAATACCGCTGCTACAAGGTGAGCCCTGCCGCTCACCACACACGCCGTGCTCTAGGTGAACTTTACCTGCGTGTGTCCAAACAACCTGACTGCTGACTGACCTTTGCCTCTACAGGTCATCCAGGGCTGGCTCTTTTTCTCCTCCCTCCTCTTACTTTTCTTCTTCTCCTATATCTACCTCAAGTAAGGCAACGTGTTACCTCTGACACTTTATAAAACTTGAGGAAGACGGCTGGAATCTTTCCAGGTATGTGTGTAATGCCTCTGCTCTGTCTGACAGGGAAGTTTTCAAGAACTACAACCTGGCCATGGACTATTTCACCATAGCAATAATCATTTGGAATTTCGGGGTGGTGGGGATGATGTGCATTCACTGGAAAGGGCCGCTGCGGCTCCAGCAGGCCTACCTCATCATGATCAGCGCCCTCATGGCTCTGGTCTTCATCAAGTACCTGCCAGAGTGGACCTCCTGGCTCATATTAGCCGTCATCTCTGTTTACGGTAGGTCCCACTCGGTCTACGGCCGTTTTCGCAACGTTGTTCCTCTCATTCTAAGAAACACGACCAGGAGAAAGGGGAACCGAGAAGATGTTTTTTGCGACCATTTTCTTCATTTCCCAGTTTTTGTTATTGGTTTCACTTCCTTTATTCTGCGAATTGACCCTTTTCCCACAGATCTGTTAGCAGTGCTGTGTCCTAAAGGTCCTCTGAGGATCCTCGTGGAGACGGCCCAGGAGAGGAACGAGCCCATCTTTCCAGCTCTCATCTACTCTTGTAGGACTTTTTTGTTGTTCTAAAAAGAGGTGGAGAACCATTTTAGATAGCAGCCCCGGGTCCTCTTCAGCTGTTTCATCATCATGTCCCGATGCTGCTGCTGCTGCTGCTGAGAATCGTACATTTTGTTTCCCAGCTACGATGGTGTGGCTCGTCAACGTAGCGGACAGCGACGGGCCCAACAGGAGCTCGTTGGACGCAGCACCAACCCACCCGGAGGCCCAAGAAAGTGAGCGTGTGCCTCACGGTGGCTCCCGGGCGTGCGCTTGGGCCGTGTTCTCACTTCTGTCCTTTGTTCATAGCCGCATCTTCACCGACCCCCTCCAGTCCGTCCCTGGACGACGGAGGCTTCACGCCCTCCTGGGTGAGCCAGCAGGAACACCAGCTGGGAACCCTCCAGTCCACCGAGCAGAGCCGGCGGGAGATCCAGGAGATGCCCTCCGCCCGACCTCCCGCTGAAGACGACGATGAGGAGAGTGAGTCCTAACTTAACAAGTTGTGTTGTGATTTTCCCTGTTTCCTTTTGGTTTTTTTGAAGCAGTCGTCTTCATGTGGTACATGCCCAGCGCTAACAGCAGAGAAGACCTTGTTTACGTCTCGGTGTCTGCACGCGAGTCTCTATAATCCTCATTTTGAACTAAAATAGTCCCCAAAGAGGCTTTGCTCCAGCTGCCGTGCCAGGAGGGTTCTTTCCATCAGCGCTTCAGGCAGCTGTGGAGCTCCTCCAGTGTTGTCGTTTTAAATCAGCACCTAAGTGAGGCAGAGCTCTTTCCTCCCTGAATGCTGCACACAACCAAAACATGTGGTGGATGTTGGTGCGCTTGGTCCCAACGGGCCCTGTTGGCCGCGGGCTGTTTTCACACGGAGCCCGTTAGGAAGCCATTATTTAGGGCCACCGCTGTGACATTCAGGGGCACGCTTTGGATCCTGCAGCCTGGCAAACATGGGGCCAGAGCTCTTGTTTTGTTACAGTAATTTCAGCGGAGTTCAGCTTTCTGTGGCTGTGGTAGACTCCAGCCTGACTGGGGTGTCTTCCTGTGTTCTCAGGGGGGGTGAAACTGGGGCTGGGAGACTTTATCTTCTACAGTATGCTAGTGGGCAACGCCTCTGCCACAGCCAGCGGCGACTGGAACACCACCCTGGCCTGCTTCGTGGCCATCCTCATCGTGAGTAGCCGCAGCTTTTAGACAGCCACAAACAAATCTCTGCATCAGAACAAAGCGTGTTCTACCATCGCAGCCGTTTCTCCTCAGTTTAACTCTTCGTCTCTGCAGGGCTTGTGTCTGACTCTTCTGCTCCTCGCCATCTTCAAGAAGGCGCTCCCCGCGCTGCCCATCTCCATTTTTTTCGGCCTGGTCTTCTACTTTGCCACAGATAACTTGGTTCAGCCCTTCATGGACAAGCTGGCACTGCACCAGTTCTACATTTAGCAGCTACCATGAACCCCCCCCCCCCCCACCCCACGTAGTGGTCTGGCCACCCACACCCGAGCAGCCCCTTCACAGCCGGGGAACGGGGGGGGCGCCTCCCGCCCACACCTCCCCCCCACATGATGGTGGGCTTCAGAAAGAGCCGGAGCTGCTTCCCCGACCACGCCCGGGTGCTGCCAGTCCAACCACGGAGCTTTACAGTAGGTGCCTTCCTCAGGGACACCTTGGCAAAAACTTTGGTTTAAAAAAAAAAAGACTCTTTCATTTGTTCTTTGAAGACTTTCATCGGATCGCTTTCTTCTGACTGCAAAATTTAAGTAAGATTTGAAAAGGCCTCAAGAATTGGAACCAAACTCGGATGAACCCTGGAAGAGCCCTTCGAGCAGGGCCAAAGTGTCAAAATTCTCTCCAGCACTGATTCAAGATCTCACCTTTCATTTGAATTCACTGTGCGGAGGAGGAGACACACACACACACACACACACACACACCTGAGACTTGCCTGCTGGGTCAGTCATGTACTGTCAGCCACTGATCACTTATGATGGAGCAGCAGAAGTTTCAGTGCCTTGCTCAAGGGCATTTTGGTAACGGTTGTTGTTGTGGAGCAGAAGCGTGCTGTCCACCCTCTTCCCTCACCTGGGTGTTTGCTTTGTTTTCGAACCTGTCCGGGGATTGTAACGTGATCATCTGGTCACTCTGAACCTTTAGGCCAGGGTTCCTGGGTTCAGCCACCAGGGCTGCGATCCCACACGCTTCTTTCCCACCAGGTGGACTTCCCAAGCAGGCGTCTACCCGATAGGAAAGAAAACCTGGATCGCGGCCCACGTGGGACTGCTTCAGGCTAACGGCTACCCTCATGACTCCTGCCTGGTGCTGTCTGAAACTATGCTACGTAAAAGAAATCATCCTTACATGCCCGCGTTTAGGTAGGTCGAGGAAAACCTCTTTTTTTTTAACCATTATTATTGTTCTCACACAATTTTGAAAGAAAATATTTGAATGTAAACTCAATCCTGCTGAATGAGGGAGCTAGATTATAGTTTAATTTGATACTTGAATTCTTAAAAACACAAACTCGCACATTATTTTGCGACAAAAATGAACCAAACAGTTAAAATTCGGATCAAAATCGGCATCTTGAACAGGAAAGATGACGCGTAGAGGAGGCCGAGCTGCACTGATGACCGAGACTTTGCACTCACGTTTCATGCTTGCGCAGGCGAAGCCAAGAGGGAACAATTGAGTTACCATTTGTTCTGCGTTTATTATTTTTTTTCTTCCCACTTTTATAGGTAACGTGACTTTCTGTCCTCCATATACTTTTGTGTTATGCAATGTTATTCAGTTGTGACTTTTTAAAAAAAATAAATAAAACAGAAAACAAATATTTTCCTTTAATTTAGTTTAATACAGTGTTATATATCTCATTTTAATAATTTAGCCCTACAAATATTGATTTGACCTTTTAGATTTATTAGCATACTAATTTCTCTGGATAGTTTTTAAAGGTAAGAATGCTAATAAATGGCTAATTAGGGTCTCTAGCAGTTGTAAAGAATTCTAAACAGGTGCAGAAGTTGCCAAAAATGGTTCCCTGACTATTCCACTGAATCCATCACTGTCCATGTTCCGCTTCACAAGCACAGGTCAAAGGTCAGCAGAATGTCCCGTGGAGCTGTTCTTTTTCCCCACCACTTTATCAATATTAAAAGAACCGATATTGTCTTTCGTGTAGCAGCGGAAGAGAGTCCCAGGGAGGCGTTTCTGCAGACGGTGGGAACATTGCGGAAATTCCGCGCTGTGTTTGGTACGCAGGCATCTAACGCACGCCGCTCCCTGATGCCAACTGGCTTTGGGGTGCACTTGGCGCGTGGCCCGGAGCGCTGGACGCGGTCGCCATGGCTACGGCTTGGCCTTGCTCCCCAGGACAGTTGAGCAGGATAAAAGTTGAGCCAGAACTTTTGTCTCCATACTTACCTAACAGTCGCCTGAGTGTGGCCTCATTCTGCTGCTCCGAATCCTGGTGAACAAGTTAATTCTTTAAAGCTCCTGAATCTAATTCAGTCACCTGAAGAGACTCAAAACCGTCTCAAAGCTGTTTGGGCTACTTTCCCACGAAGCAGATTAAAGTTTCACCCTGTTAATTACGTCCGAAGGAACGGCTGTGTAGCCTGTAGAAATTGAAATATCCGGCCTCTAATAGCTTCTAAAGTCTTTTGTTTTTTTAAATAAGAGATTCCTCTTGATTTATTCACTGAGAAGTCCATCGTGCTTCCGCCGTATGGATGGGAGTGAAACAGGAGATCTAATCACGTCTCACACTAATGTGCATTAGAAGGTTCCCAGGATAGCTCCCCTAAGGGGATTAATGACCAGAAGGAGTGTCTGCTGTCTCAGTCCAGTCAGAACCTCAATCATCACTCCGGGCAGGCGAGAAGACGCACGGAGAGAAGAAAACCAGGCTTCGAGTGGAATTTAAACCTTTCAGAGATGTCCAAGGACAAGCTGGAGAGCCTGGTGAAGCACATGGAGGAGACGCTGTCGGAGATGGAGCAGCTGAAGCTGCACTGCGGGAAGCAGAGCGAGGAGCTGAGCCAGCTGGTGGTGGAGCTACGGAGGGAGAACCAGGAGCTGGTCGAGAAGTACAACCAGCTCGCCGCCGAGATGAAGGAAGCCAAGGAGATTATAGAACAGTTGCAGGACACAAAGTATGCCTTCAACGCAAAGGAGAGGCAGGCGCACAAGCTCAGCCGTCAGCTCTGAGCGAGGATGGCAGTCATGGAGGAGAGCCTGGAAGAGGAGGAACAGCTCATCTCTGAAGATTTCTGAACACTGGGTGGACTTGGAAGACCAAGCTGTTCACAGCTGTTTTCTCAAGCATAGAAAATGGTTTTTTTTTTCCCCTTTATGTGTACGTTTAAAGGCAACAGGTGTAAAGTGTAGTATTTTAACTGTAAAAGTAAAGCTGCAGCTTAGAGCTAGAGTTAACAAGCGCCGTGTCTGTGGATGTGAGCCAAGACTGCGCCAAGAATTGTGCTTGTGAGGTTTCTGTAATTATAAGATAGACATGCCTGCACAGCTCTTGTAAAGATTTTATTCGATACCAGCCGGGGGGATTATTTTCAGTTGCTGAGAGTTTTGGAAGCAGTGTGTGGCCACCTGGGTTTGGTCTCTGCATACCTAAAACTGTTAAAAATACCTCATCAGCCAGTATTTTCCAGAATTGTGGGAAATGATGGCGCTCCTGCTGGACATTTACAATAAAGGGAACACAGGGTAGAATTTTGTCTTGATGTTTTTTAATTGAATACATGCTTGTTTACCCTGGATTCATCCCAAAAGAGGAAATGTTTAGTTAAAAGTTAACCTGCGTGGCTGAACTATGTGCTTTGGCTGAGCCGTGTAAAGAGTGTGGATAATCTAGATGAACAAGGAAAGACTCAAAATCATGTTATAGGAAGGACGTAGTCTCATTTCTGTGTGATGGTCCATTAAACTTGAGTTCTGTTTTGAGTCGGACCCAAACATGGAAAACCAGCTCTCAGTGTGACCAGAAAAACAAACCCGTGGGTTTCATTTGCCTGTTCTTCCCATTATATGGAATTTACACTTCCTATCCTAAATTAAAGATACTCATAACACCAGAAATAGAGTTTTACATGGGCCCACCCCTGTGGGATTCTGACAATGGGCTGCTTTAAAATCTACAATAATTCCATGTCGTTAATGTAATCTTTAAAAGAAAATATTGATAATGGGCCAAGGAGCAGGTGAACACATTTTGCTCATGTTGCCCATTCCGGACCAATTTTGCGTTTTGTAGCATTTTGTGGTTCCAAATGGGGCCCCGAAAGTGTAAAAGGTCTCTTTTACTTGTCCTGCCTACACCAAGGTTCCAGTGAAACCCAGCCTTTGGGTTCCGAGCTAGAAAATAGCTGATCCGGATAGATAAATATTTTAATAAAGATAGGAATTAAAGGTGGGCGTGGCTTGGCGCGGAAGGTCATATCCAGATTTATTTTCATGCTTAAAATTGATTACGTTTTAAAGGAGTTTGGTGGAGTCGGGACCGAATTCCTGCTGCAAAATTACCCCAGAATTAGAGAAGTTTTGAGGTTTAATGTCTTGGTTTTAGCCTCTGGTGCTGTAGGTGGTGGGCATTTTAATGACGCGTCTGTTCCAGCAAAGTGGGAATACGCTTCTTTCCAAACATAAACTATGGTTCTGGGAGGTTAACACAAACGAACACTTTGGTTAGTTGTTATTTTTACACTTTAAATGCCGGGTTGAAGTTTAAAAACAGATTCTATCGGGGGGAACTGCTCCTTAAAAGCGCGCGGTGACGGCGCGGAGGGATTTGACCATCGACACTTTCTCCTCTTCTTCCCAACTTCTTCCTACATTCGCTTTCCTGTTCACCGGGCCGACGGAAGAGGGAGACAGACGAAAGGCTGCGGGCTCTCCAGCGCCAGCCCCCCCGGCTCCGTCCAGGACACCGCAGCCCCGCTCCGGGACCTCCGCACCTTCGGCTCCGAACTGCGGAGAGAACCCGGCCGACAGTCGCACTGCCGCCGCCGCCGCCGCCGCACGGTCCTTCCGCCAGGATCCACCGGCGGCTTTAGAGCCACAAAACTGCAGATTTTTCCATCAAAAGTGTGAGTAAAACATTTAATTTAACTTAAATTTAAGGTTAATCTTGTTTACTGTAAACGAAATAATTCTTTATTACTCATAACCATGTGCAAGGAGGTTCAGGTCTAGCATAAAATCACACGCACGTAAACCTTTTAAATATTTTATACTGAATTTTATTTCACAGTAATCAAGCATAAAAGTGTTTTTTGCTTCCCGTTTTGCAGAAATGGACTGTTATGACGATGAGACATTTTAAAAATGAACCACGGTCCTTTAAAGGGATAAACGACTTATTATAAAGAATGTGATAATTTGTCATGATTTATTTATAAGTTTTTAAATCCTCCCTTGGTTGCATAAAGTCTGTGTTGAGCCTCCAACATTAAGCTTTATGAGCTTTATAGGCTAGCACTGTTACTTAAAGTGGTTTATTTTGCACAGTTTACGATGATGGCGTTTGCCATCATCATAAAAACATAAAAACAAACTGTCAGTATAAATCAGGGTTTTCTTGTAATAAATCTATCACGTTAACAGTAATGCTGAGAACTGAGAAAATAAAAGTATTTCAGTAAAGAGGATCTATCAGAAGCTGGTGCAGCTGTTTGTTTGGCTGATTTATTGCCATTTTGTGGCTGCGGTCCAAACCACAGAGCAGTCCTGCCTTCCCCACATACATTGGTGCGTTTATAAGTGATGTATGTGCTAAACAGTACAGAAACATGACAGTAGCTGTTACCCACATGAGCTGTGAGCCAAAAATGAGGGTGAAGCCACGTCCTTATCATGTTTCTCAGCCAAGGCTGGAGGAGTTGCTGCTCTTTTGTCAACCTGCTTGTGTATGTTGGCTGGTGTCTCTAAATGGCCTCTGGCTAGTTCCTGGAAAAGTTGCTCAATGGCTTAATAGACACTATTAGTGTCAGCGACTAACCGCCCTCCATTATTTCAGGGAACAATGGCGATGCTGCCGGTTCTGGTAACCCTGCAGCTACTTCTGCCTCCGGTCATCCTGGTAGGAAACCAGATGGTTGAAAACCAAAACTTTGTGTCGTTTTGGATGATCCAGTGTTTTAAAACCCAGTCTTTCCAGCAGATTCCCAGTTTAGATTACTGGGACGCGTGGGGTCCGTATGGGGAGTGCAGCCGTAGCTGTGGCAGCGGCGTGACCACGAGGACCCGGCGCTGTATCACCAGCAGGTAGGACTGCACACGTGTGCACACAGACATGCTGCATGGATGGGTTCATGGCTACAGCCTGGATCCTTCATGTATTTATTCATTTATTTCTTTTAAAGAATCCCTTAAAGCCACGTTGAAGTAAGGGGGGTCATTCCAGCTAAATGACATTTCTGTATCTGTGAATTCACCACTTTTTATGTCATTTTCATGCTTTTACGTCTGACTAATGAGGCAGGGAGAGGCTCCACAATCAGTTTTTGTTGTTTTGTTCCCTAAATACTTTTCAGTTTGTGCTGGCTCATGCTGCCAGAGTCCTGGCGTGCTGCTTCATGCAGCTGTTCCAAACCAAAGATTCCCATCTGATAGAGAATTAGAGTAAAGTAGAAGTAAAGTTAGGAGTGAACTCGTGCAGATGTGGTGGAGAAGGGAGCTGAAAGAGCTCAGGGACTCCGCGAGTCTTTGGACCGAAGGGCTCTGATCGGGGAACGAGAGGAAGGCTTGAAGCGACGCCGACGGTCAGCAGAGATGCTTAAACCTGACATCCACGTGGAGGATGTGTCGCATCTTTACCTCCATTTGCTGATGTCTCTTCGTTCATCATCGACTACTGTCATAAACGAGCGATGCTAATCCTAGATTTCTGCATTTTTCCCTTATTTGATTTATACTTTGATTCAAAATACAGCTGAAGTAGTCATAATGAACAGCGGATGTTTTGGGAATGTGACTGGCTCCGTCTCGGCCTGCCTGATGCTGAGCTGCTTGGAAACCTTCAGATTTGCCCACCAGGCAGGGCTTTAGCCTTTCTTTAACATGTCCAAACACTTTTCTGATTCACCTGGCTTGATAACGGGAAGAGCAGAGATTTCCCACATGTCCACGCAGTCAGTCGATGAGTCTGTCTGTCTGTCTGTCTGTCTGACTGACTGTTTGCTCTCTTTAGCTGACTGATGAGTAACGCGCTGCTTCTATACCTACCTGGATGATCTGTCATGTCTTGTTTTCCAGGTTTGTGCAGATCACTTTAAATACTATGATTAGACAGCTGCAGGAACTCCCAACACTCATTTTGACGTAAAATTTCCTGCCCGCTTCTCTTTAAAGACTGGAATTTGATCATTTCGTCAGCCTTGGTCTGTAATCTGTCGACTTTTTCTCTCGCTTTTCTACTTTTCTGCCACGTGTGGTTGGAAATTGCTGTTTGGGGGCTCCGTGTGTGCATTTTACAGTTCAAGTTGATGCCTGGCTGCTGTCACAGGGCACGTGCACGTGAATCCTGCCTGTCCCGGACTAGTGTGTTGTTCAGACAGGTGCAGGATGGGATCTGCTGTGTCATATTAGCGTGTGAGCTGATGTTTGCACAAGCGTTGTGCTCGGTGGCGATGACGGTGGAGAGCGCATTTTAAAGGCATAGATTAAAGAGGAATGCCACTTAATGTCAGAGCTGGAGCCTGTTATTTCTGCACTGGCAGACAGTCTGGGTTGTTTTTCACGCGTGCTTTAGCGAGTCCGAGAATTCTTTCAGGTGTAGATTCACCTTCACCAGCTCGTGGTAATCTACATACGCACGCTTAGCATAATTCCATTTTATCTGCGTCAGGCCATTAAATATAGCAGACACAACAATTAAATATGGCTTTCTTGGGTCAGGTTTCTGGGTAAGTCATTATTAAATGAAATATTTTCTGCATCCAGGGCTGATGGAGGACACAACTGTGTGGGACCGGACAAATCTTACCGCCTGTGCAACATCCAGGTGAGCAAACACACCTGACATAAATTGAGCCTTTAAGCTCCTCCTGGCGACCTGGAACAGCTTAAATGTATTTACACTGGTTGAAGTATGTTGTACTGTTTTCTTCCCATATGCAGAGTCAGGAACTACCTGCAGGGCAGTTTTTAAATGTCTCAGATTTGTTAAACAGTAACTACACGGGATTTGTGTGGGATCAAATGACACCGTCCCTCCGGCCTTTGCGTTTAAAGGAGTGACACTATGCCAGTAGAGTGAAAGGTGGCCTTTTTGACACAACTTGGGGATTATGCACACAATGCAAAAGAGAAAATCCACTTCCTGTAAATGTCATTCACTCTTCTAGTAAATTGAAGTGCATTTTATGTGTAAATCTTCGATCTTTGACACAAAAACGTTTCTGACTGATTGTGATTTTCCTGCTCAGGACTGTCCGGAGGGATCCAAAGATTTCCGTGAGGACCAGTGCTCCCAGTTCGATGGCACAGACTTCCAGGGGAACCGCTACAAGTGGCTCCCGTATTATGGTCAGAATTACACGAGACACCTTTGCGTCTCAGGTGAACGGAGATAACTCACCTCGTTTCCGTGACAGCCGAGAATCCCTGCGAGCTGAACTGCATGCCCCGGGGGGAAAACTTTTTCTACCGCCACCGCAGCGCTGTTGTTGATGGCACGCCCTGCCATCCTGGGAGGAGGGATATTTGTGTGGAGGGAGTGTGTAAGGTGAGTCCAAAGCCAAAGCCTAACCCTAAAATGACTGAATTTAATGACACAAAACGTGGATGTATTGCAGTAGAATTGATAATTGTGCAATCGGATAAACTGAATGTTTTTCTTACAGTTTGTTTAATTAGAATAGAAACAGTCCTGTCAGTCACGTAACAAACGCAGCAGCTTTTTCTTCATGAAACATTGCTGTTTTTAACATGTCTGCTGTGGGAAGGAGCAGTCTTTTTTTGAATTTTATTTTTCTTTTTAAAAAGAAAAATCCTAGTCACAGTCATCCCAGTTTCAGAGTTTTATTGCGACTTTTACAGGAACACCACATTCTAACAGACAGGCCAGGACCTTTTACCTTGTGTTGGTTTGGCTCCTGCACTGACCTATTTTGCCCTGAGGTTAAACCTATAAATATAGATTTTTTAAAATCTATATTTTTAAATATAGATTTTATACTTACGACATTACTTGGCTTGCTTGTAAATGTTAAACTGGGTGTTATATAGGACCTTAAAATTGGACTTGATCAGAAGGAATATC
>CAAE01007448.1:23191-33339 GCA_000180735.1 Tetraodon nigroviridis | reverse complement strand
TCCCCGAACCGCCTGGAAACACACACGCGTGCGTGTGGCGCTTGTTGTGCCCCCTCCGGCCACAGAGCGGCGCTGTTCCCCACCACCTCCACCCACGGGGCTGTGGGCGGAGATGCGCCGATAGAAACCTTTACAGCCGACCAAACTGCCTATCAAACGTTGTATTTACCCACGTGTTCTCACGCAAACACGTTTATTACTTTACTTTCTGGTTTGTTTTCGAGGCGGGTTTAGGCTGCATTTGCTCTTAAAAACCAGATCTCTGCATCTAGTAAATCAGTAAATTATTGTTTGAAAAAATAAAACCGGAACAGTTGAATGTCCGCCTAGTTTTTATATTTCTGATGACCAACTTTATTACTGGGCCAGGTGGGAAGTGTGTGTGTGTGTGTTTGCCTCAGGTAAACTCACACACACACCACGGTGGAGCCGATCAGCCTGCGTGACGTCATCAGCAAGCGCGGGGCCTCGCGCCGCTCCCGCAGCGCGAGCGGGAATCTGGTACCGTCGGGCCGCCGAGCAGCGCCTCCCCACCGGCCGCCGAGCAGCGCCTCCCCACCGGCCGCCGAGCAGCGCCTCCCCACCGGCCGCAGCCGCCCCGCGACCCCGCCGATGGCTGTGCGCAGGCCGCGGTAACCGCGTCGCTTCAGCGCTGTTTTCGCTCCTTGGCCGCTAACTGTGTAAAAGTGCGAGTTTAGCTCCCCGAGGACGCGAAAAGGCTCGCGCGGACCAGCCGCTGCTCTCGCTGGGTAAGCATGCTAGGCTAGCGTCTCGTAGCTACATTAGCGGCAGAATCCGAGCTTCGGCGACCCTGCAGCCTAGAAACGCCTGAAGTGGGCACCGCTGTTTGTTCAAGTGTCTTACAGGTCTAACAGCAGTCAAGCAGGTAAAAAAAGACCGAGCAGGTGAATGTTTGGCCCCAGGCTAACGGCGATGCTAACGTGCGTGTAGCGGAGTGTTGTTGCGGTGTTTTGGCGTCTCTCTGGGGGCGCAGACAAAGGTCCCTCTTGGATTTCTAAGCCCGACTCCAGTAAGCTAAGCTCGGGCTCCAGTAGGACGTCGTCTCAGGTGTGCTCAGGTAATGGAAACGCTGTTTGCAAGCGCAGATGCTGCTCGGTTAGCTTGTGGCTAATGGACGCCCGGTTTGGAGCCACAGCTTTAGTTTCATCCGACCGTTACCTTTCATGGTAGTTACCAGCCTGTTTAGCTCCACCCCCTCTCTGTTTTTAATCAAACCAGTTTTAAATCTAATGTGTAATAATGTGCATCATTCCCGGATGTTGTTGAGGTGAAATGGGAAAACCTGGCTGCTGTTGTGCCAGTATCAGCTGGAGCCCTGTCAGCTGGCCCTCACCTTGGCTGCGTTTAGGGGCCCGCAGGCTGACCCGGGGCCGTTGTGGCCCCGGGTCAGCCTCCCGGGTCCGTCCCGGTGAAGGTGCCTCACTGCGCGTGTGTCTGCCAGAACTTGCCAACATGCCCGAGGTCCGCGAGCTGTCGGAGGCTCTGCCGGAGATGTCCATAGACCCCATCACCGGAGTCGGGGTGGTCGCCTCCCGGAACCGGGCTCCCGCCGGATACGATGTGGTAAGAAGCAGATGAGTTCGGCGGTCGCCATGGGAACAGCCCAACGCGGGCGTTGCCGGCCTGGAACCCCCGGAGGTCCCGGCCCTCACGGAGCGCTCTGACTCTCCTCCAGGTTTCCACCACAACGGACGGCCTGGACGCCGACCTGTGGAAAGACGGGCTCTTCAAGTCCAAGGTGACCCGCTACCTGTGCTTCACCAGGGTGTTCTCCAAGGAAAACGTGAGCGGGCGTCTCCACGGTCCTCCAGCCGGGACACTCGTGACCTCGGTCCTGCTTCTGCCCGCAGAGCCACCTGGGCAACGTCCTGGTGGACATGAAGCTGATCGACATCAAGGACACGCTGCCGGTGGGCTTCATCCCCATCCAGGAGACGGTGGACACGCGTAAGTACCCCCACAGACCCGGGCCCGACCCGGAGGGGCGGAGCAGCCCGGCCACGGCCGCTGACGCCGCCTCCCCCCCAGAGGAGCAGGCCTTCCGGAAGAGGAGACTCTGCATCAAGTTCATCCCTCGCGACTCCACCGAGGCGGCCATTTGTGACATCCGCATCCTGGGGCGCTCCAAACAGGCCCCGCCCCAGTACACCTTCATAGGGTGAGCCGCGCACGTGCGCTGTGTGAGCGCTGGCTCCTGCGTGTCTCTGCACGGCTGCCAAGGAGCCCCGCTGTGAACCCGCCCGCTAACGCTTGGCCCTGCAGTACCGGGCCCTCCAGCGCGGGGCAGCGGCGTGTGTGTGTGTGTGTGTGTGTCTGCGGCGCCGCCGGGGGCGGGCTCTGATGCTCGGGCTGCTGTGACAGGGAGCTGAACAACATGGGGATCTGGTACCGCATGGGGACGGTGCCCCGGGCCCAGGACTCGGCGCTCAGCCCGGCCAGCCTGGGCGCTCAGACCGCCGTCTCCGGCCCCCAGCCGGCTCCGGCTCCGGCTCCGGCTCCGGCTCCGGCTCTGCCCAAGTACGCCCCCCAGCCCTGGAAGGCCGTGGTGCCCTGCGGGCCTTGGAGCTCACCTGCCAGGTGTTCCCTCTTTCCAGGCACATCTCCATGACCCTCCCGGCCAGCTTCCGGGGGAAGAGCGCCACCAGACTGGACTACGAGCACCAGAACTCCAACCTTTACGCCATCTCAGGTGAGCGGCTGCCTGGCCCGGAGTCTCAGAGGTTCTGGGCCCCGGGGGGCCCCGGGGGGCCCGCCCTCCTCCACGCACAGCGCGGGGCTTCTGCACGTGCACGTGGGCTGACTGTGCGCGTGTGTTGCAGCCATGGACGGCGTTCCCTTCATGATCTCGGAGAAGTTCTCCTGCGCCTCCTCCGGGGTAAGTGGACCTGGCAGCCTGCGGGGGGCCCGAGCGGGGCCTAACCTGTCTGCTCTCTGCCCCGAAGCTGCACCAGGTGGACCTGATGGGGATCACCATCAAGTCGCTGGCGGAGATCGAGAAGGAGGTGAGAGCGTTAACAGGAAATTGGGAAAGGGGAGGATCGTTATTCATGGGAGGATCCCTGACCCCGCCTCCGCTCTCAGTACGATTACAGCTTCCGCACGGAGCACAGCGCCGCGGCCCGCCTGCCCCCCAGCCCCACGCGGACCTCCCTGAGCTCCGAGGCCTGAAGACCGTCCCCTGGAGACGGGGCGTCCTCAGCAGGTCTGGGAGCGGGGCCAAGAGTGATACTGTGAGCGTCGTCCTTCCCGTGGTCCGCCTGTGGAGGACACGGCCTTCCCCCTGGTCTGTCCTGGTCCAGGACGTCCACAGGGCTGAGATGTGGTTGGGACAAGTTTTCACCTGCGTGTTTGTACCTTTTGATGTGAAGACATTCTAAACTAATGCAGCGTCCCAGCGTCCTGGACGTGTCCTGGATGTGTCCCAGTGTCCCGGGCGTGTCCAGGACACGTCCCTGTCCTGGATGTGTCCCAGTGTCCCGGGTGTGTCCAGGACACGTCCCTGTCCTGGACGTGATTGGCCCGTCTCTTCTTGGGTCCCAGCCTGTTGGCTGCCCGTCTCCTGGAGCGTCTGGCGGGGTGCAGAGACGGACCTTGGGTCCTAAGGACACCTGTGTCTGCTCCAGGTCCCCCTGACTCCTGAGCAGCTGCGTTCATCCCAACCCCGCCCTTTTAACAGGAAGAAACCCTGAGCAGGACCAGGCTCAGCCCTCAGGTGCAGTATTTACCTTCTCCTGGTCCAGAACCACTAACAGGTCCAGATAGACGTGTCCCCCAGAGCCTCGCTGGCACAGCTTGTCCGGCCTGTCCCGTCCCCGGCTGGCCAGGCTGCTGTTGGCTGGCCGCCGTCCCCCGGACATGTCCTCCTGTCTTCTGGGGCCTGATGTAAATAGACGAACCTCTTTCGGGTCTCCCCTTCTAGCGGACCTCTGTAGGACAGCCTAGATCCAGGTTCTGCCAGCCCTGTAGCCGTCCTAGCGTCCTCCACGGCTCTTCTAACCATTTGTAATAAAAGTAGACGTGAGGAACTCCACGGATTCTTGCCGTCCTTTCCACGGTGACCGTCTGAAACCTGAGCAGCGCCGTCCTGAGGACCAGCTGTCCCCAGGACCAGCTCTGAGTCCTCAGGACCAGCTCTGAGTCCTCAGGACCAGCTGTCCCGAGGACCAGCTCGGAGTCCCCAGGACCAGCTGTCCTCAGGACCAGTTCTGAGACCTCAGGACCAGCTGTCCCGAGGACCACCTCGGAGTCCTCAGGACCAGCTCTGAGTCCCCAGGACCAGCTGTCCCGAGGACCAGCTGGGTCTCCTGGCAGATGTTTGCCAACACAGACGGGTTTGGGTTCTGAACCAGGACCTGAGCAGGGTGGATCTGGGTGACCGGAACCTTCTGGTTTAACGTGACACCAACAGAACTGTGGGACGTTCCCATCGGTCGGTTTTTAAGGGAGACGGGTCTCGGTGTTGGGGAACGCTGTTCCCAGGACACTGTTCTTGGAACCCGTCTCTGTGGAGGTGGGCCTGGACCCGTCCTCCGGGGGCTCACCTGAACGCTGCGGGCGCAGCAGGCGGCCTCCTGCCTCCAGCCGGTGGGTGGTGGACCTCAGACCCCACAGGAAGTTCTCCACCAGTCCCAGCCAGCGCCGCGGGGGTCCGACGCCCCCGTCAGGTGAGCCCCGCCTTCCCGCTGGGGTGGCCCCTGGGAAGGCCTGTGGGCATGCGCCAGCCTCCTCCCCCTCTGCTGCACCGGAGAGCCAGCATCCGCCCTGGCGGCTGCGCGTGACCTTTGCCCCCTCTGACCGAAAGGAGCGCACGAGTCCAGCGGAGGCGTGGAAAGGAGGAGGTCCGGGACCAGCTGGTCAGGCTTTAATTCAGGCTGGAAAGATCTCACAGCAGAACCACGCTCACCCCATCACTCAGAAACCCAGAGGAAGAGTCCTGGAACACACACACACACACACGCACACACACACAGAGCCAGGTAGGGGTGTGTGTGTGTGTGTGTGTGTGTGCGCGCGCGCGCGAGAGCTCCAAGCAGCACAGCAGGTTGAAGCTCTGACATCAGTGATGGTGCTCAAGCACTCAAACGGGAGCCGGACGAAGCTGGATTGACGCTGCTGCAGACGGTGGAGCATCCATCCATCCATCCAGCATCCATCCATCCAGGCCAGTGTCTGGAAGAAGTGCTGAAAGCAGGGTGGCGTCGTGGAGTCCCACCCTGAGGTGCGCGCAGACCTGCTCCAGCGCCGAGCTGCGCAGGCCCTCCACGGCTGCCCTGGGTGGTGCTCTGGAGCTGTGACGGAGGAGAGCCTCCACCCAGCCACAGCCGCCTTCAGGACCCCGAACCACCAGAACCAAAGTCATTTCTGCTAATTCTTCATCTAAGTTCATCAGTCACACCTAGAAAAACTGGAGTACAGTAAAGCCATGAGCCTTCCCCTATAAAACACACACACACACGCACACGCACACACACGCACACACACACACACACACACACTCTCTAAAATGGTGAGACAGTATTTACAGCTGTGATAACGCGTTCCTCAGGCCAGGGTGGGAGGAGCCCTCCTGGCGGCTGGTCTTCAGGACCTCCAACTGGTCACAGCCCAGTGGGACACACTGGTTTGACCCCAGCGCAGGACGCAGCCTGTCACACAGTCGTCACGGAAACCACAGAGGCGCCAGCAGCGCCGCGGCGGCAGCCCGACCGCGGAGCGGCCCGGGAGGAGGCGGGAGTCCTCCGAGCTCTGCCGGCTCCTCAAAGTCAGAGAAGAAGAAGAACGCACACAAAGGACAGGACCCTGCTGGAGCAGGCGGAGCAGAAGACCTCCGGCGGGCCCCCGGGCCCCTCAGCCTCTGGGGCCGAAGTTCCCCTCCGGGCCATCGTTGGTTTCCATGGGATGGTCCTTGAAGTTCTCACAATGTTCCATCACTTTGCTGGAGGGCAGAAGACACCAGACTGTAACCGCAGCCAGCAGGCCTGGCCCCGCCCCCGGCCCCGCCCCCACCACCCTACCTGGCCATGTCCTTGGTCTCCGGCTGGGAGCTCTCCAGCTCCAGGACCTTCTCCAGAAGCCTGAGTCCTCCTTCCTTGATCAGCAGGGGACAATACTTGTGTGCTGCAGACGGGAGACGGAAGGAGGAGCTTAGAAGCAGCAGCACGAAGAAGAAGAAGAGGAGGAGGAGGAGCCTGGAGGAGCTCTGCAGAGGAGCCGCCTACTCACGGTAGACGGACACCAGGTTGTAGAGGGCCCAGGTGGCCCAGTGCTGGCTGACCGGCGAGACGCTCTGAGGCAGCAGGCGCAGGATGGGCTCAAAGGACCTGGGAGGTCAGAGGTCAGAGGTCAGCGCCCTCAGGCTCCCAGCTCACCTGCGCAGGCGCAGGCCCGCTCACCTGTAGTTGATGTTGCGGCGTGAGCTGACGTCCCAGCTCTGGATGGCGTCCCACATCTTCTCCATCACCCGGGCCCTGGGCGGCTCCTCCATGGACCACACCTCCGAGCCGTCAAACATGATGTGGGACAGCACGCCGCAGGCGTTGTAGGACACCTCGATCCCGTCGGCCTTGCTGTCCAGGAGGTCACTGGGGAGGAGGAGGAGGAACCCGGTCAGAAACAGGCACACCAGCACCTGAGGTCTGGAGGTCCAGGGAGGAGCTCCACGGAGGAGCTCCCCCAGGAAGGAGCTCCAGGGAGGAGCTCCAGGGAGGAGCGGGTGAACCTACGTGAAGACAGTGATGAACTGTGGCGTCAGCAGCTGCGGCCTCAACGCTCTGACCTCAGCAACGTTGCCCAGCAGTCCCAGCATGTTCCTGTGCAGTTCCTGCTTGTCTGGAAACTCCTGCGGTGAGACGGGACCAGGCGGTTACGGAGCCGCAGCAGGCCCAGGCGAAGGGACTGAGCTCCGCCACTGACCTCCAGACACTCCAGGAACAGCCTCATGCCCTGGCAGTTGAGGAACATCTGGCAGTTGTCGGGCGTCTCGTCGGTGATGTTCCACAGAGCGCTCCAGGAGAACTCCATCACCTGGTCACACTAAGGACGGGAGAAGCTGAGGACCGTCGCAGCAGGACTGACCCGGGCTGAAGACGGCGGGCGGAGCCCCGCCCACTCACCACTCTGTCCTGCAGCTTCTTCTGGATCAGGTTGAGCATGGTCTGGAAGACAGCAGAGGAGGAGGAGCTCAGGCTCTGGCCCCGGGGCTCCGCGTGTGGCCGGGGCCCCGGGGCCTCCTCACCTTGACGAAGCCCATCTTGCCCACGGCCTCCTTGTGCTGGTTGTCCACCTGGCAGACCAACGCGTTGCACAGGTGCACGGCGATCCTCTGGATGGACTCGTCCTGCCGGGCCGGTTCCAGGATCTTCAGCAGCAGCTGGTTGACCCGCCTGTACTGGAATTCCAGCTCCTCCGGAATAGTGAAGTTACACAGCGTCAGGCAGCAGTTGCGCTGCACCTGGAGCCACAGGGAGAGGTCCTCAGAGCCGAGGCAAGCCCCAGCAGAACCTTCAGCACCACAGAAGAAGCCGGCCCAACTCCCACCAGCGAGGAGGAGCCTGTGAGGAATCAGAGGCGCCTCCCCCGCCAGGCCTCTCAGTGGGTAACCCCGGTTGCCTGGTCACCCAGCGGGCCTCACCGTCACCTCCTGGTACTGCTCCATGCCGTTCAGCACCACCTGGATCACCTCCCGGCGCAGCCGCACGCTCTGGTCGCAGCGGTACTCCGTGTTGGTCAGGTAGTAGAGCGCCGCGCTGCCCGTCACCTGGATGCTCTTGTCGTACTTGTGGCACTTCAGGGCGGCGATGACGAGCTGGAGGAGGAGCAAGAGCGTGAGCGAGGGGCGCGCACACGCACACACGCGCACACACACACACACACACCTGCAGGGCCCGCAGCAGCTGGCTGCAGTGCTGGATCCTGGCGATGTCAAACAGCTGGTTGATGGCTCTGTGGGCCAGCTCAGGCCGGAACTCCATGTAGGCCTCGATGGCGTTGAGGACCTGCTCCTCGTTCCTGGACCCCGTCACCTGAAGAAGGGTTAGGGTTAGCCAGAGGCACCCAGGGGTGGTCAGGAAGGAGCCCGGGGGTCGCTGGGGGTCACTGGGGGGTCAGGGGAGGTCAGAGGAGGCCATTAAAGGTCAGTGGAGGTCCCCAAAGGTCAGTGGAGGTCCCCGAAGGTCAGTGGAGGTCAGTGGAGGTCCCTGAAGGTCAGTGGAGGTCCCTGAAGGTCAGTGGAGGTCCCCGAAGGTCAGTGGTGGTCAGTGGCGGTCCCTGAAGGTCAGTGGAGGTCCCCGAAGGTCAGTGGAGGTCCCTGAAGGTCAGTGGAGGTCCCCGAAGGTCAGTGGAGGTCCCTGAAGGTCAGTGGAGGTCCCCGAAGGTCAGTGGTGGTCAGTGGGGGTCCCTGAAGGTCAGAGGAGGTCCCCGAAGGTCAGTGGAGGTCCCCGAAGGTCGGTGGTGGACAGTGGAGGTCTCTGAAGGTCAGTGGAGGTCCCTGAAGGTCGGTGGTGGTCAGTGGAGGTCCCTGAAGGTCGGTGGTGGTCAGTGGAGGTCCCCGAAGGTCAGTGGAGGTCAGTGGAGGTCCCTGAAGGTCGGCAGTGGTCGGTAGAGGTCTCCGAAGGTCAGTGGAGGTCCCTGAAGGTCGGTGGTGGTCGGTGGAGGTCCCCGAAGGTTGGTGGAGGTCCCCGAAGGTCGGCGTACCTTCTGAGCAGGGATGTGAGTCACGTTGCACAGGCTGGTGTCGTACAGGCCCAGGAACTGGAGCGGCCTCCTCAGCTCCTGGAAGGGGTAGATGCTGCTCTTGCACGGCTCGATGCTGGAAGGAGAAGAGCTGTTGGTCCACCTTCACCTGGAGCCTCCACCCACACCAGGTGACCCACCTGGGACGGCCCATCGCCTCTTCGCAGTGAGGAACGGTGCAGTTGTCCAGCATCATGTGACCAGAGATGTCCAGCGAAACCAGGTTGACCAGACGCTGCACGATGGAGGTCAGGATCTTCCTGGTCATCTTGAACTTGAAGGAGGGCCGTCTGCTCTCCCTCGATATGTCCAGATGTCTGGAGGACGTCCCAGGAAACCAAACCGCTAGGTTAGCAGGCAGGTGTGTGTGTGTGTGTGTGTGTGAGAGAGAGAGAGAGAGAGAGACAAGCCCTACCTGAGATGGACCAGCTCCACCACCGTGCTGAGCAGCTCCTCTGACAGGTCCACGTTGTAGAGCACCAGGGAGGCCAGCCGGTCCCTCCACTGGGACAGGAAGCTGGTCCCCAGCAGCTGCACGTTGGCCAGCTCCAGGGAGGTGAGGCCCCGGAGGGGCTTCAGCAGCGTCTCCACGTCCACCTCGTCAGGGAGGCCCTCCAGGTTCAGCAGCCGCAGACGCCGGAAGCCCTGGAAGCTGAAGTCCGTCTCCAGCGCCTGCCGGGACGCGGGACAGTCCTCGTCCTCGCCGTCCTCGTCGCAGGCCAGCGGCGCAGCTCTGCGGTAGAAGATGTAGCGACAGCCGAAGAGACACAGCGACACCAGCGTCTCCCGGAAACAGGCCAGCGTCCTCAGGCTGCGCGAGGACAGGCTGCTGCAGTAGGTGAGCTGCAGCTCGATCAGGTCCTGGAAGGGCAGGAGACAGGCGGGGCAACAGTCAGGGCAACAGTCAGGGCAACAGTCGGAGCAACACTCGGAGCAACACTCGGAGCAACAGTCAGGGCAACAGTCGGAGCAACAGTCGGAGCAACACTCGGAGCAACACTCGGGGCAACAGTCGGAGCAACACTCGGTGCAACAGTCAGAGCAACAGTCGGAGCAACACTCGGAGCAACAGTCAGCGCAACAGTCGGAGCAACAGTCGGAGCAACACTCGGAGCAACACTCGGAGCAACAGTCAGAGCAACAGTCGGAGCAACACTCGGAGCAACAGTCAGGGCAACAGTCAGAGCAACAGTCGGAGCAACACTCGGAGCAACAGTCAGGGCAACAGTCGGAGCAACAGTCGGAGCAACAGTCGGAGCAACAGTCAGGGCAACAGTCGGAGCAACACTCGGAGCAACAGTCAGGGCAACAGTCGGAGCAACAGTCAGGGCAACAGTCGGAGCAACACTTGGAGCAACAGTCGAACAACAGTCGGAGCAACAGTCAGGGCAACAGTC
>CAAE01007448.1:0-23141 GCA_000180735.1 Tetraodon nigroviridis | reverse complement strand
CACACACACCACGGTGGAGCCAATCAGCCTGCGTGACGTCATCAGCAAGCGCGGGGCCTCGCGCCGCTCCCGCAGCGCGAGCGGATCTGGTACCGTCGGGCCGCCGAGCAGCGCCTCCCCACCGGCCGCCGAGCAGCGCCTCCCCACCGGCCGCAGCCGCCCCGCGACCCCGCCGATGGCTGTGCGCAGGCCGCGGTAACGCGCGTCGCTTCAGCGCTGTTTTCGCTCCTTGGCCGCTAACTGTGTAAAAGTGCGAGTTTAGCTCCCCGAGGACGCGAAAAGGCTCGCGCGGACCAGCCGCTGCTCTCGCTGGGTAAGCATGCTAGGCTAGCGTCTCGTAGCTACATTAGCGGCAGAATCCGAGCTTCGGCGACCCTGCAGCCTAGAAACGCCTGAAGTGGGCACCGCTGTTTGTTCAAGTGTCTTACAGGTCTAACAGCAGTCAAGCAGGTAAAAAAAGACCGAGCAGGTGAATGTTTGGCCCCAGGCTAACGGCAATGCTAACGTGCGTGTAGCGGAGTGTTGTTGCGGTGTTTTGGCGTCTCTCTGGGGGCGCAGACAAAGGTCCCTCTTGGATTTCTAAGCCCGACTCCAGTAAGCTAAGCTCGGGCTCCAGTAGGACGTCGTCTCAGGTGTGCTCAGGTAATGGAAACGCTGTTTGCAAGCGCAGATGCTGCTCGGTTAGCTTGCGGCTAATGGACGCCCGGTTTGGAGCCACAGCTTTAGTTTCATCCGACCGTTACCTTTCATGGTAGTTACCAGCCTGTTTAGCTCCACCCCCTCTCTGATTTTAATCAAACCAGTTTTAAATCTAATGTGTAATAATGTGCATCATTCCCGGATGTTGTTGAGGTGAAATGGGAAAACCTGGCTGCTGTTGTGCCAGTATCAGCTGGAGCCCTGTCAGCTGGCCCTCACCTTAGCTTCCACAGCAGCGTTTAGGGGCCCGAGGGCTGAGCCGGTGCCGTTGTGGCCCGGGTCACCTCTCCCGGGTCCGTCCCGGTGAAGGTGCCTCAGCTGCGCGTGTGTCTGCCAGAACTTGCCAACATGCCCGAGGTCCGCGAGCTGTCGGAGGCTCTGCCGGAGATGTCCATAGACCCCATCACCGGAGTCGGGGTGGTCGCCTCCCGGAACCGGGCTCCCGCCGGATACGATGTGGTAAGAAGCAGATGAGTTCGGCGGTCGCCATGGGAACAGCCCAACGCGGGCGTTGCCGGCCTGGAACCCCCGGAGGTCCCGGCCCTCACGGAGCGCTCTGACTCTCCTCCAGGTTTCCACCACAACGGACGGCCTGGACGCCGACCTGTGGAAAGACGGGCTCTTCAAGTCCAAGGTGACCCGCTACCTGTGCTTCACCAGGGTGTTCTCCAAGGAAAACGTGAGCGGGCGTCTCCACGGTCCTCCAGCCGGGACACTCGTGACCTCGGTCCTGCTTCTGCCCGCAGAGCCACCTGGGCAACGTCCTGGTGGACATGAAGCTGATCGACATCAAGGACACGCTGCCGGTGGGCTTCATCCCCATCCAGGAGACGGTGGACACGCGTAAGTGCCCCCACAGACCCGGGCCCGACCCGGAGGGGCGGAGCAGCCCGGCCACGGCCGCTGACGCCGCCTCCCCCCAGAGGAGCAGGCCTTCCGGAAGAGGAGACTCTGCATCAAGTTCATCCCTCGCGACTCCACCGAGGCGGCCATTTGTGACATCCGCATCCTGGGGCGCTCCAAACAGGCCCCGCCCCAGTACACCTTCATAGGGTGAGCCCGCGCACGTGCGCTGTGTGAGCGCTGGCTCCTGCGTGTCTCTGCACGGCTGCCAAGGAGCCCCGCTGTGAACCCGCCCGCTAACGCTTGGCCCTGCAGTACCGGGCCCTCCAGCGCGGGGCAGCGGCGTGTGCGTGCGTGTGTGTGTGTGTGTGTGTCTGCGGCGGCGCCGGGGGCGGGCTCTGATGCTCGGGCTGCTGTGACAGGGAGCTGAACAACATGGGGATCTGGTACCGCATGGGGACGGTGCCCCGGGCCCAGGACTCGGCGCTCAGCCCGGCCAGCCTGGGCGCTCAGACCGCCGTCTCCGGCCCCCAGCCGGCTCCGGCTCCGGCTCCGGCTCCGGCTCCGGCCCTGCCCAAGTACGCCCCCCAGCCCTGGAAGGCCGTGGTGCCCTGCGGGCCTTTGGAGCTCACCTGCCAGGTGTTCCCTCTTTCCAGGCACATCTCCATGACCCTCCCGGCCAGCTTCCGGGGGAAGAGCGCCACCAGACTGGACTACGAGCACCAGAACTCCAACCTTTACGCCATCTCAGGTGAGCGGCTGCCTGGTCCGGAGTCTCAGAGGTTCTGGGCCCCGGGGGGCCCGGGGGGCCGCCTTGCTCCACGCACAGCGTGGGGGCTTCTGCACGTGCACGTGGGCTGACTGTGCGCGTGTGTTGCAGCCATGGACGGCGTTCCCTTCATGATCTCGGAGAAGTTCTCCTGCGCCTCCTCCGGGGTAAGTGGACCTGGGCCCTGCGGGGGGCCCGAGCGGGGCCTCACCTGTCTGCTCTCTGCCCCGAAGCTGCACCAGGTGGACCTGATGGGGATCACCATCAAGTCCCTGGCCGAGATCGAGAAGGAGGTGAGGGCCTTGACCGGGGGTCGGGGTCGGGGGCGGGGCGGGGCGGGGCTCCTGGGCGGCTCCCTGACCCCGCCTCCGCTCTCAGTACGATTACAGCTTCCGCACGGAGCACAGCGCCGCGGCCCGCCTGCCCCCCAGCCCCACGCGGACCTCCCTGAGCTCCGAGGCCTGAAGACCGTCCCCTGGAGACGGGGCGTCCTCAGCAGGTCTGGGAGCGGGGCCAAGAGTGATACTGTGAGCGTCGTCCTTCCCGTGGTCCGCCTGTGGAGGACACGGCCTTCCCCCTGGTCTGTCCTGGTCCAGGACGTCCACAGGGCTGAGATGTGGTTGGGACAAGTTTTCACCTGCGTGTTTGTACCTTTTGATGTGAAGACATTCTAAACTAATGCAGCGTCCCAGCGTCCTGGACGTGTCCCGGGCGTGTCCAGGACACGTCCCTGTCCTGGACGTGTCCTGGATGTGTCCCAGTGTCCCGGGCGTGTCCAGGACACGTCCCTGTCCTGGACGTGATTGGCCCGTCTCTTCTTGGGTCCCAGCCTGTTGGCTGCCTGTCTCCTGGAGCGTCTGGCGGGGTGCAGAGACGGACCTTGGGTCCTAAGGACACCTGTGTCTGCTCCAGGTCCCCCTGACTCCTGAGCAGCTGCGTTCATCCCAACCCCGCCCTTTTAGCAGGAAGAAACCCTGAGCAGGACCAGGCTCAGCCCTCAGGTGCAGTATTTACCTTCTCCTGGTCCAGAACCACTAACAGGTCCAGATAGACGTGTCCCCCAGAGCCTCGCTGGCACAGCTTGTCCGGCCTGTCCCGTCCCCGGCTGGCCAGGCTGCTGTTGGCTGGCCGCCGTCCCCCGGACATGTCCTCCTGTCTTCTGGGGCCTGATGTAAATAGACGAACCTCTTTCGGGTCTCCCCTTCTAGCGGACCTCTGTAGGACAGCCTAGATCCAGGTTCTGCCAGCCCTGTAGCCGTCCTAGCGTCCTCCACGGCTCTTCTAACCATTTGTAATAAAAGTAGACGTGAGGAACTCCACGGATTCTTGCCGTCCTTTCCACGGTGACCGTCTGAAACCTGAGCAGCGCCGTCCTGAGGACCAGCTGTCCCCAGGACCAGCTGTCCTCAGGACCAGTTTTGAGTCCTCAGGACCAGCTGTCCCGAGGACCAGCTGTCCTCAGGACCAGTTCTGAGACCTCAGGACCAGCTGTCCTCAGGACCAGTTCTGAGTCCCCAGGACCAGCTGTCCTCAGGACCAGTTCTGAGACCTCAGGACCAGCTCGGAGTCCCCAGGACCACCTCGGAGTCCTCAGGACCAGCTCTGAGTCCCGAGGACCAGCTGTCCCGAGGACCAGCTGTACTCAGGACCAGCTCTGAGTCCCGAGGACCAGCTGTCCTCAGGACCAGTTCTGAGACCTCAGGACCAGCTGTCCTCAGGACCAGTTCTGAGACCTCAGGACCAGCTGTCCCGAGGACCACCTCGGAGTCCTCAGGACCAGCTCTGAGTCCCGAGGACCAGCTGTCCCCAGGACCAGCTGTCCTCAGGACCAGCTCTGAGACCTCAGGACCAGCTGTCCCGAGGACCAGCTGTCCTCAGGACCAGCTCTGAGACCTCAGGACCAGCTCTGAGTCCTCAGGACCAGCTGTCCTCAGGACCAGCTCTGAGTCCCCAGGACCAGCTCTGAGACCTCAGGACCAGCTCTGAGTCCCCAGGACCAGCTCTGAGACCTCAGGACCAGCTGTCCCGAGGACCAGCTGTCCTCAGGACCAGCTCTGAGTCCCCAGGACCAGCTCTGAGTCCTCAGGACCAGCTCTGAGTCCTCAAGACCTAGCTGTCCCGAGGACCAGCTCTGAGTCCTCAGGACCAGCTGTCCCGAGGACCAGCTGGGTCTCCTGGCAGATGTTTGCCAACACAGACGGGTTTGGGTTCTGAACCAGGACCTGAGCAGGGTGGATCTGGGTGACCGGAACCTTCTGGTTTAACGTGACACCAACAGAACTGTGGGACGTTCCCATCGGTCGGTTTTTAAGGGAGACGGGTCTCGGTGTTGGGGAACGCTGTTCCCAGGACACTGTTCTTGGAACCCGTCTCTGTGGAGGTGGGCCTGGACCCGTCCTCCGGGGGCTCACCTGAACGCTGCGGGCGCAGCACGGCGGCCTCCTGCCTCCAGCCGGTGGGTGGTGGACCTCAGACCCCACAGGAAGTTCTCCACCAGTCCCAGCCAGCGCCGCGGGGGTTCGGCGCTCCCGTCAGGTGAGCCCCGCCTTCCCGCTGGGGTGGCCCCTGGGAAGGCCTGTGGGCATGCGCCAGCCTCCTCCCCCTCTGCTGCACCGGAGAGCCAGCATCCGCCCTGGCGGCTGCGCGTGACCTTTGCCCCCTCTGACCGTAGAGGAGCGCACGAGTCCAGCGGAGGCGTGGAAAGGAGGAGGTCCGGGACCAGCTGGTCAGGCTTTAATTCAGGCTGGAAAGATCTCACAGCAGAACCACGCTCACCCCATCACTCAGAAACCCAGAGGAAGAGTCCTGGAAAACACACACACGCACACGACACACACACAGAGCCAGGTAGGGGTGTGTGTGTGTGTGTGCGCGTGTGTTGCGCGCGAGAGCTACCGAAGCCTTAGGTTGAAGCTCTGACATCAGTGATGGTGCTCAAGCACTCAAACGGGAGCCGGACGAAGCTGGATGAGCTGCTGTGACGGTGAATCATCCAACCATCAGATCCATCATCAATCCATCCAGCCAGTGTCTGAAGAAGTGTGAAAGCAGGTGGCGTCGTGGAGTCCCACCCTGAGGTGCGCGCAGACCTGCTCCAGCGCCGACTGCGCAGGCCCTCCACGGCTGCCCTGGGTGGTGCTCTGGAGCTGTGACGGAGGAGAGCCTCCACCCAGCCACAGCCGCCTTCAGGACCCCGAACCACCAGAACCAAAGTCATTTCTGCTAATTCTTCATCTAAGTTCATCAGTCACACCTAGAAAAACTGGAGTACAGTAAAGCCATGAGCCTTCCCCTATAAAACACGCACACGCACACGCACACACACACACACACACACACTCTCTAAAATGGTGAGACAGTATTTACAGCTGTGATAACGCGTTCCTCAGGCCAGGGTGGGAGGAGCCCTCCTGGCGGCTGGTCTTCAGGACCTCCAACTGGTCACAGCCCAGTGGGACACACTGGTTTGACCCCAGCGCAGGACGCAGCCTGTCACACAGTCGTCACGGAAACCACAGAGGCGCCAGCAGCGCCGCGGCGGCAGCCCGAGCGCGGAGCGGCCCGGGAGGAGGCGGGAGTCCTCCGAGCTCTGCCGGCTCCTCAAAGTCAGAGAAGAAGAAGAACGCACACAAAGGACAGGACCCTGCTGGAGCAGGCGGAGCAGAAGACCTCCGGCGGGCCCCCGGGCCCCTCAGCCTCTGGGGCCTAAGTTCCCTCCGGGCCATCGTTGGTTTCCATGGGATGGTCCTTGAAGTTCTCACAATGTTCCATCACTTTGCTGGAGGGCAGAAGACACCAGACTGTAACCGCAGCCAGCAGGCCTGCCCCCGCCCCCGGCCCCGCCCCCACCACCCTACCTGGCCATGTCCTTGGTCTCCGGCTGGGAGCTCTCCAGCTCCAGGACCTTCTCCAGAAGCCTGAGTCCTCCTTCCTTGATCAGCAGGGGACAATACTTGTGTGCTGCAGACGGGAGACGGAAGGAGGAGCTTAGAAGCAGCAGCACGAAGAAGAAGAAGAGGAGGAGGAGGAGCCTGGAGGAGCTCTGCAGAGGAGCCGCCTACTCACGGTAGACGGACACCAGGTTGTAGAGGGCCCAGGTGGCCCAGTGCTGGCTGACCGGCGAGACGCTCTGAGGCAGCAGGCGCAGGATGGGCTCAAAGGACCTGGGAGGTCAGAGGTCAGAGGTCAGCGCCCTCAGGCTCCCAGCTCACCTGCGCAGGCGCAGGCCCGCTCACCTGTAGTTGATGTTGCGGCGTGAGCTGACGTCCCAGCTCTGGATGGCGTCCCACATCTTCTCCATCACCCGGGCCCTGGGCGGCTCCTCCATGGACCACACCTCCGAGCCGTCAAACATGATGTGGGACAGCACGCCGCAGGCGTTGTAGGACACCTCGATCCCGTCGGCCTTGCTGTCCAGGAGGTCACTGGGGAGGAGGAGGAGGAACCCGGTCAGAAACAGGCACACCAGCACCTGAGGTCTGGAGGTCCAGGGAGGAGCTCCACGGAGGAGCATCCCCCAGGAAGGAGCTCCAGGGAGGAGCTCCAGGGAGGAGCGGGTGAACCTACGTGAAGACAGTGATGAACTGTGGCGTCAGCAGCTGCGGCCTCAACGCTCTGACCTCAGCAACGTTGCCCAGCAGTCCCAGCATGTTCCTGTGCAGTTCCTGCTTGTCTGGAAACTCCTGCGGTGAGACGGGACCAGGCGGTTACGGAGCCGCAGCAGGCCCAGGCGAAGGGACCGAGTCCGCCACTGACCTCCAGACACTCCAGGAACAGCCTCATGCCCTGGCAGTTGAGGAACATCTGGCAGTTGTCGGGCGTCTCGTCGGTGATGTTCCACAGAGCGCTCCAGGAGAACTCCATCACCTGGTCACACTGAGGACGGGAGAAGCTGAGGACCGTCGCAGCAGGACTGACCCGGGCTGAAGACAGCGGCGGGAGCCCCGCCCACTCACCACTCTGTCCTGCAGCTTCTTCTGGATCAGGTTGAGCATGGTCTGGAAGACAGCAGAGGAGGAGGAGCTCAGGCTCTGGCCCCGGGGTCCGCGTGTGGCCGGGGCCCCGGGGCCTCCTCACCTTGACGAAGCCCATCTTGCCCACGGCCTCCTTGTGCTGGTTGTCCACCTGGCAGACCAACGCGTTGCACAGGTGCACGGCGATCCTCTGGATGGACTCGTCCTGCCGGGCCGGTTCCAGGATCTTCAGCAGCAGCTGGTTGACCCGCCTGTACTGGAATTCCAGCTCCTCCGGAATAGTGAAGTTACACAGCGTCAGGCAGCAGTTGCGCTGCACCTGGAGCCACAGGGGAGAGGTCCTCAGAGCCGAGGCAAGCCCCAGCAGAAAATTCAGCACCACAGAAGAAGCCGGCCCAACTCCCACCAGCGAGGAGGAGCCTGTGAGGAATCAGAGGCCCCTCCCCCGCCAGGCCTCTCAGTGGGTAACCCCGGTTGCCTGGTCACCCAGCGGGCCTCACCGTCACCTCCTGGTACTGCTCCATGCCGTTCAGCACCACCTGGATCACCTCCCCGCGCAGCCGCACGCTCTGGTCGCAGCGGTACTCCGTGTTGGTCAGGTAGTAGAGCGCCGCGCTGCCCGTCACCTGGATGCTCTTGTCGTACTTGTGGCACTTCAGGGCGGCGATGACGAGCTGGAGGAGGAGCAAGAGCGTGAGCGAGGGGCCGCACACGCGCACACACGCACACGCACACACACACACGCACACACACACCTGCAGGGCCCGCAGCAGCTGGCTGCAGTGCTGGATCCTGGCGATGTCAAACAGCTGGTTGATGGCTCTGTGGGCCAGCTCAGGCCGGAACTCCATGTAGGCCTCGATGGCGTTGAGGACCTGCTCCTCGTTCCTGGACCCCGTCACCTGAAGAAGGGTTAGGGTTAGCCAGAGGCACCCAGGGGTGGTCAGGAAGGAGCCCGGGGGTCGCTGGGGGTCACTGGGGGGTCAGGGGAGGTCAGAGGAGGCCATTAAAGGTCAGTGGAGGTCCCCAAAGGTCAGTGGAGGTCCCCGAAGGTCAGTGGAGGTCAGTGGAGGTCCCTGAAGGTCAGTGGTGGTCAGTGGAGGTCCCTGAAGGTCAGTGGAGGTCCCCGAAGGTCAGTGGTGGTCAGTGGCGGTCCCTGAAGGTCAGTGGAGGTCCCCGAAGGTCATGTGGAGGTCCCTGAAGGTCAGTGGAGGTCCCCGAAGGTCAGTGGTGGTCAGTGGCGGTCCCTGAAGGTCAGTGGAGGTCCCCGAAGGTCAGTGGAGGTCCCTGAAGGTCAGTGGAGGTCCCCGAAGGTCAGTGGTGGTCAGTGGGGGTCCCTGAAGGTCAGAGGAGGTCCCCGAAGGTCAGTGGAGGTCCCCGAAGGTCGGTGGTGGACAGTGGAGGTCTCTGAAGGTCAGTGGAGGTCCCTGAAGGTCGGTGGTGGTCAGTGGAGGTCCCTGAAGGTCGGTGGTGGTCAGTGGAGGTCCCCGAAGGTCAGTGGAGGTCAGTGGAGGTCCCTGAAGGTCGGCAGTGGTCGGTAGAGGTCTCCGAAGGTCAGTGGAGGTCCCTGAAGGTCGGTGGTGGTCGGTGGAGGTCCCCGAAGGTCGGTGGAGGTCCCCGAAGGTCGGCGTACCTTCTGAGCAGGGATGTGAGTCACGTTGCACAGGCTGGTGTCGTACAGGCCCAGGAACTGGAGCGGCCTCCTCAGCTCCTGGAAGGGGTAGATGCTGCTCTTGCACGGCTCGATGCTGGAAGGAGAAGAGCTGTTGGTCCACCTTCACCTGGAGCCTCCACCCACACCAGGTGACCCACCTGGGACGGCCCATCGCCTCTTCGCAGTGAGGAACGGTGCAGTTGTCCAGCATCATGTGACCAGAGATGTCCAGCGAAACCAGGTTGACCAGACGCTGCACGATGGAGGTCAGGATCTTCCTGGTCATCTTGAACTTGAAGGAGGGCCGTCTGCTCTCCCTCGATATGTCCAGATGTCTGGAGGACGTCCCAGGAAACCAAACCGCTAGGTTAGCAGGCAGGTGTGTGTGTGTGTGTGTGTGTGTGTGTGTGTGTGAGAGAGAGAGAGAGAGACAAGCCCCACCTGAGATGGACCAGCTCCACCACCGTGCTGAGCAGCTCCTCTGACAGGTCCACGTTGTAGAGCACCAGGGAGGCCAGCCGGTCCCTCCACTGGGACAGGAAGCTGGTCCCCAGCAGCTGCACGTTGGCCAGCTCCAGGGAGGTGAGGCCCCGGAGGGGCTTCAGCAGCGTCTCCACGTCCACCTCGTCAGGGAGGCCCTCCAGGTTCAGCAGCCGCAGACGCCGGAAGCCCTGGAAGCTGAAGTCCGTCTCCAGCGCCTGCCGGGACGCGGGACAGTCCTCGTCCTCGCCGTCCTCGTCGCAGGCCAGCGGCGCAGCTCTGCGGTAGAAGATGTAGCGACAGCCGAAGAGACACAGCGACACCAGCGTCTCCCGGAAACAGGCCAGCGTCCTCAGGCTGCGCGAGGACAGGCTGCTGCAGTAGGTGAGCTGCAGCTCGATCAGGTCCTGGAAGGGCAGGAGACAGGCGGGGCAACAGTCAGGGCAACAGTCAGGGCAACAGTCGGAGCAACACTCGGAGCAACACTCGGAGCAACAGTCAGGGCAACAGTCGGAGCAACAGTCGGAGCAACACTCGGAGCAACACTCGGAGCAACAGTCGGAGCAACACTCGGAGCAACAGTCAGGGCAACAGTCGGAGCAACACTCGGAGCAACAGTCAGGGCAACAGTCGGAGCAACAGTCGGAGCAACACTCGGAGCAACACTCGGAGCAACAGTCAGGGCAACAGTCGGAGCAACACTCGGAGCAACAGTCAGGGCAACAGTCAGAGCAACAGTCGGAGCAACACTCGGAGCAACAGTCAGGGCAACAGTCGGAGCAACACTCAGGGCAACAGTCGGAGCAACAGTCAGGGCAACAGTCGGAGCAACACTCGGAGCAACACTCGGAGCAACAGTCGGAGCAACAGTCAGGGCAACAGTCGGAGCAACAGTCAGGGCAACAGTCGGGAGCAACACTCGGAGCAACACTCCGGAGCAACACTCGGAGCAACAGTCGGAGCAACAGTCGGAGCAACAGTCAGAACAACAGTCGGAGCACCAGATGAGGGGAGGGGAGGAGCCACTCCTGCAGGTGTAGCAGCCATGACGGCTCGTCTCTATTATCTCTGAAACATGTAATAGCAACAGCAGGGGGGCGGGGGGGACAGGGACATGGACAGAGACAATGACAGGGACATGGACACAGACACAGACAGAGACAGGGACATGGACAGAGACACAGACACAGACAGGGACAGGGACAGGGACAGGGCTGCGGCCCCCACCTGCTTCCTGATGGCCTCCAGGTCCTTGTCTCTCACCACGTCCTCGCGGAGCTGCACCCGGGTCAGCCTGGTGCTGCGGGGGTCCGAGAAGAGCTGGAAGAAGCCGTCCTGGGGCTGGAAGCTGCTGTCCGTCTGGACCAGCTCCACGTACCTGCTCGGGCGGGAGGACGCGTCAACCCTCACCGCGCCACCACGGCGGGCTCCCGCCGGCGCTTACGTACGTGCCCAGCAGCTTGTCGCAGATCTCGCTGGGGAGGAAGACGTCCGGGCGCAGGGACAGCTTGTTCCTGGAGCCCTGGCAGCACATGGTCCTCCTCAGGTTCCTCAGGCAGAAGACGGTGGTCAGGCTCATCAGGCTGTCGGGGTCGTCTCCTGCCGGCGCCGCCATGGTGGCCTCCGCTGCTCCGGCTCAGGTCCAAACGGGGCGCCGAGGGGACCCTGGCAGTCCAGGAGGACAAGGATTAGGGACACACAGGACACGGCTGGGACACGAGGACAACCACGGCTGCTTTTATCCCCCACAGACGCCACAGTCTGGACAGGAGAAGCGGAGGAAGACATTAGGAGGGACTTTGGTGGGACTTTGCAGGGGTGGTGGGGACCCGGGGCCAATCCCAGTCCACCATGGCAGGTGTCCGAGGTCCCGGAGCCCGGTCAGGTCGGCCATCGGGTCCTCCGCTGTTAGCAGCCGGCCACTGCTCAGCCTTCACGCCTGCCAGCGGCAGCGCCCGGTGGGGAAGGAAGCTGCTCTCTTACACCCCAGCGTCGTGGTTCCTGCGTGGTTCCTGCGTGGTTCCCGTGCTTGTTGTTAGCACCGGGTTAGCCCGGGCTCGTCAGTGAAGCAGCCGGCGGCCACGTCCAGGAGCCGATCCGGGGAATCGCGACAGTTGTTGGGACGGCTAGCTAGCTAGCGGGCTAGCCACCCTGTGGAATGGTTGACTTTTACGCCACTTGAGTCGGGAGGCGCTGACACGGACCACCTCCGAACCCGCTCCCCGACAACAGGCCTGTCGACCACAGAGCCGGGCCCGGTCGCCCAGTCGAGCCGCAGCCTTCCGATAAAGGGTCATTAAGCGCATAAATTAGCTCGTAGCTACCGACGACTTTCCCAGCTAAGGTGAAGGCTAACGGAGGCTAACGCTAGCTGCGAGCCGGCCCGAAACAGGAGCCGTGTGTCCGGCTCCGCTCGGCCCGAGAGCCGGGCTCGAGTGCGGGGTTCTACCTTAGCCTTGGCCGAGGAGATGGGTCCGGAACCGGCCGAAGATCCGCCTGAAGATCACCAGCTTCCCCTCATCTGAGTTCGGTCTCCGGGATGTCAACAAACCCCTCCTCCCGCTGCTCCTCTTTCTCCTCCCATCCTCTTCCTCCTGCTCTTCCTCCTCTTCTCTGCGCGTCCTTCCCGTTTAACTAGGAGCGGCCGTCGCGTAGTCTTCTTACATCGGTTCTTGCCCTGAGGAGGGATCTCGGCCCGAAGGTCCGACCCGGGCTGGTGGTCTGTGTGATCCAGAGATGTTGGGTGGGCCTGGGCCAGGCGGCTTCTGCCTGGGTTTGCAGGTCCGGCTCCAGGTCCTGGGTTTGCAGGTCCGGCTCCAGGTCCTGGGTTTGCAGGTCCGGCTCCAGGTCCTGGGTTTGCAGGTCCGGCTCCAGGTCCTGGGGGCTTCCACAGAAGGTCAGTCAGTTAGCTGACACGTGACCACGGTCCTGACCAATCAGAAGATGCACCTGGACGGAGGGAGGAGCCCAGGCGATGGTTCCTGCTCCTGCTGGGTGTGTTGGTGTCTGCTGGATCTGGGTCTGCCGAAGGAGCTGACAGGGAGCATGTGGGTCTCCCCCCTGACCTCTGACCTCTGACCCCAGCTCCAGCCTCCATATCCTCCAGGAGGATCGATGTGTGTCTGTCCTCTCCTCCTTCCCATCCTCTCCTCCTCTTTTACCCATCTGTTCATTATCAGGAGGGTGCTGCCATCCGCCAGGTCCGGGTCCAGGTCCAGGACCTAGTCTAGGTCCGGGTCCAGGTCCAGGTCCAGAACCTAGTCCAGGTCCGGGTCCAGGTCCAGGTCCAGGACTAAATAGGTCAAAGCTGAACAGAAGCTTCAGGGTTCTTTTCAGCCTTTCGAGATCTCCATTTTGTGCAGTTGTGGCGAGGGTCCACAGACGCCAGCCCCCAGGACCCAAACCGGGCAGTAATCCGCCGTTCGAGGCAGCTACGATGAAGTTATTAAGACGGAATGGAAGATTTCCTGAATGATCAGTTTAAAAAGAAGAGAGTAAGAGGACTTTGATGAGAATCTGAAAAGATTGATTAGCATTTATTGTTTACACCTGCAGGTAATAACTTCATTTAGAGCCTGAATTAAATTAGAATAAGGAAAATATGTAAATAATACAGACTACTAACAAACAAGCCTAATATCTATAGTTAATAATAGTGCAAGAGGGAAGTGTAGAGGGGTGATCATCTGATCAGGAAGGTCTCCAAAAACCAAGTAGTGACTCCACCAGGAGTGTAGAAGTGTTGGATGGATGGCGGGAGGGAGGGATGGACGGATGGATGATTGAGAATCGGACACGCTGCTAACAGGACAAAGGCTCATTCGCTGCTGTGTGCTGCAGTCGTGCCAGAATCTGCGGACTTCAACTGCTTTAGCAGTTGGTTGGCTAAAGTCGGGACAAGTTAGCAAGACTGCTGCCTCCCGCGGAGCTCCACCGGTACCATAAAAGGCGTGAACGGGTCCGACAGGTACACTGGCGGGTAGACGCATTTGTCCTGGATTTTTGTCCGAAATTCTAAAATACACCATTAAATATCCCTAAAAACACTAGCTGCGTCGGTTCCGCTGCCTGTCAAGAAGGAGTTTCTCGTTGACCAATAAGACGCTATCTTATTGCAACGTCACTGTCACCGCAAACCAATAGCAGGCGCCGTCAGTGTTGCTAAGCAACGCCCCCGACGCCACTTTCAAAGACGCTACCAGGCCAAGACTGGTGGCCCAAAAAATAAAATAAAATACATTTTAAAAAATGGTGGCAAAAAGAAAAAAGTGTATAAAAGAACCGAAACACAAACACGAAGGGCGGAGAACGAGAAGCGAACGTCCGTCAGCCGGATTCCGCAACCCAGGAAGCGGAAGTGACGTCACGGCCGCGTCTGCTCCCGAATTTCTTCCTGATTGGGACCAATAAAGGATTCCAACGCTCCCAGACATGTCTACAGCCTACAGAAACAGGTGAACGACGCCTCCGTTTCCCAACAGAACGCGGGCAGTCGGGTAACGTTACAAAGGAGAGAGACAGTTGAATCAGGCATTCAGTGCTCAGCGCGAGTCTGACGGTAACTTCCGCGTTAAGCTAGCAGCAACATCAGCTGGGCTAACACACCCGGCTGTGTGGGAAAGCGCCGAGATCTCCACGCTCACATGAGTTACTCAAAGTTTCCCTGATACGACTTCATGCAGAAAGCAGCAGGTCACGTGGCGTTGGCCGCGGCTCGGCCGCTGCATGGTTGTGTTTGTGCGGGCTAGCCTGCTGCTAGCGCATCAGCTGATAGGCTGCAACTGCTGACCAAGTGGTTCCGCCAGAGTTAGGAAAACACTTCAGTTATCTTCTCGGAGACGGAAGAAGAGCGCAGTGTCTTCCATGGGGACCGGGCTCGCAGCTTTAGGTGGGTTTCCGGTCCACCTCACAGAGAGCCGCCAACGGCTGCTACACGCAGAAGGATGACAGCCTTCAGGCTTGCACACACCCCTTCAGATGTTGAAGCGGATCATTCACGGGTTTATTGGCCAAGTCTGCGTGGAAAAACAGGGCTTTGATCCGGGATCTCTTTGGGTGAGGAGCCCTCTGAGACCTGGGGTCCACACAGGTGTGGCCACCTGGTTCCTGAGCCGGGCCGCTCCTGGTCCTGGCTTGAGGGCAGGTCAGCGATCCCGACTGCCTGCTGACGCTGACATCTGACACCGATGACAATCGCCGCTCGGACTTTGAAACGTGTGTGTGTGTGAGCTTTGTGTTAAACACGTGTGTGTTAAACACACTCTGGAGTTTGAACGGGTTCTTGTGGAGAGCCGGGCAACAGTGTTTTGCCCCAGTAGTAATGGAATTTATGAGAAATTCTGTTAAAAAGTGTTCCTTCGGCTGCTGAAACTCATCACTTTCAGTTTGGAGGGACCAGAATCTCTTCATCCTCAGAGACCTCCGAGGGCCCGTGTTCGACTGACGGAGGCGAATGTGGGAGTTCCGGGAGTTCGGGGCTCCACGCCGGTGTTCCGTGGAGCTGTGCCAGTTAGCCAGCACGTAGCTAAGCTAAGCTAGGTTCCCAGGTCCCACCCTAAATAGTGATTCCTCTGTGTTCCTTCAACACAAGTGAGGAGGTCCTGAGGAACCAACCGGGTCCCAGCCTCACGCTGTGGTTCTGCCTCTTTCAGGATACAGGAGTTTCAAGCTACTTTGGGTGAAGAAACGATCAACTTGAAGACGCTGAGAGAGCTGTGCTTTAACGGTAACGGCCTCTCTGCTCGCCTTGATTTGATCAAAGGCGTCCTTTGTTTTGTATCTGACTGTCCCTTTTTGCCGTCTCAGGAATCCCCTTTGAAGGAGGCATCCGGGCGCTTTGCTGGAAGGTCTGCATCTTCTGCCTGACACAAACCAGTCCTTTCCCTCTCACTGAACCCATCCCGATAGTCCATTTGTAATCAAATGGGTTGAATGAAGCTGAACGAATGGGACTTGATAGCTGCTATTTGCTAGCCAAACTCTAAATACCTGTCCTGGCCTATCCAGGAGGTCATGTGCGCAACGGAGAACCTACAAAACCCCGTAAAAATGTTGTGAGAATCCAGCTGAGGAGCAGATTTGACTTGGCAGAGACGGAGGGCTCCAGCATCCGCTGCTCTGCTTTCCTTTGCTCTGGTCTGGATCGGTTTATCCTGGCCCCGGTTTAGCCTGGCCGGGTTAGCGTGACGGACAGGCAGGAGGTTGAAGGCCGACCCTGAAGCTTCTCTGCTGGACTCTGCTGCCTTTCAGATCCTGCTCAACTATCTGCCCCCGGACCAGACGGCATGGACGTCCTTCCTGAAGAAGCAACGGTAAGAAGCCCAGCGCTCAGAGGAGTCCCCAGGTGGAGCTGCTGGTCTCCTCCTCAGGGGCCTCATGAGGACCTCTGTGGGGGTCACGCTGCTCTGTCCCACGAGGGACGACTACTGCCAGTTCCTCAGAGAGATGATCATCCAGCCGGGCATCTCCAAGGCAAAGTCAGGCTGTTCCAGAGAAGACGTCACCATGGAGGACCACGTGAGTCCAGCTGTCCTCCCTCTGGAGGACGTCGCGGGGTTAGCGTTGAAGACAGCAGGAGGGTGTCCTCTGGTGAGGGTGGGAGGCCTGAGGACCTTCCGACCAGAGCAGCTGTGATGGCTGCTCCTCTGGGCCTGGACCACCAGGGTCACGTCAGAGGAGCAGCCTGCTGCTGTGAGACACTCCAGCTGCGTGTGTGTGTGTGTGTGTGTGTGTGTGTGCGTGTGCGTGCGTGCGTGCGTGCGTGCGTGGGGGCAGCTCCGTCAGCTTCCTCTCTGCTCTCTCCCAGCCTCTGAACCCCAACCCCGACAGCAGGTGGAACACCTATCTTTAAAGACAACGAGATCCTGCTGCAGATCGACAAGGATGTGAGGTGAGCTGCGGCGGGACTCTGTCTCCGTGGCGACGGCTGCCTCTACCCACCCGTCTGTGGGCTCCGCAGGCGTCTGTACCCGGACATGGCCTTCTTCCAGAGGCCCACCGACTACCCCTGCCAGCTGATCCTGGACCCTCAGAACGACTACGAGACCCTGAGGCAGCGGGTGGAGCAGACCACCCTGAAGGCCCAGACGGTCAACCGCAACCGCAGCGGAGTCACCAACGTAAGAGTGTGTGTGTGTGTGTGGGGGGGTCAGAGGGACGGCTGGGACCCGCTGGGCCCTGCTGCCCCCTCAGCTGTGCTGCTCTGACCCCAGGTCAGCTCTCCTGGAAAGGCCTTGAACCTGTACCCCTCCAACGAGTACGAGGTGATGCCCAGCGGCAGCGAGGCCCACTGGGAGGTGGTGGAGCGCATCCTCTTCATCTACGCCAAGCTCAACCCCGGCATCGCCTACGTGCAGGGCATGAACGAGATCGTGGGGCCCATCTACTACACCTTCGCCACAGACCCCAACAGCCAGTGGAAAGGTCAGTGGAGGCCTGGGCCTGGGCCTGGGCCTGGGCCTGGGTCTGTGTCTGGGCCTGTGTCTGTGTCTGGGCCTGGGTCTGGGAACTGTGTCTGGGCCTGGGCCTGGGCCTGTGTCTGGGCCTGGGCCTGGGCCTGGGCCTGGGCCTGGGCCCGGGCCCGGGCCTGGGTCTGGGTCTGGGTCTGTGTCTGGGCCTGGGCCTGGGCCTGGGTCTGTGTCTGGGCCTGGGTCTGTGTCTGGGCCTGGGTCTGTGTCTGTGTCTGTGTCTGGGCCTGGGCCTGGCTGACGCGCTTCTCCCCGGCTGCCTGCGCCAGAGCACGCCGAGGCGGACACCTTCTTCTGCTTCACCAACCTGATGGCGGAGAACCGGGACAACTTCATCAAGAGCCTGGACGACTCCCAGTGCGGGATCACCTACAAGATGGAGAGCGTGTACGCCATGCTGAAGGACAAGGACCTGGAGCTCTACCTCAAGCTGGTGAGGCCCACCTCTGGGCGGAGCTGCTTCTGCTGGCTCCTCCCCTCAGCCTCCCGACCTCCCGTCCCCGCAGGAGGAGCAGAAGATCCAACCCCAGTACTTCACCTTCCGCTGGCTCACGCTGCTGCTGTCGCAGGAGTTCCTCCTGCCGGACGTCATCCGCATCTGGGACACCCTCTTCTCCCACCGGGAGCGCTTCCACTTCCTCATCCTGGTGTGCTGCGCCATGCTGATGTGAGTGTCGGCCGGCGCCTGCCCGGCCCCCCCGCCCCTCTGACCCGCGCTGTGCTGGCTGGCTGTTTGCAGGCTGATCCGGGAGAACCTGCTGGCTGGAGACTTCACGGTGAACATGAGGTTGCTGCAGGTAGGTCACCTGAGCGGAGCTCCGCCCGGCGGCGAGGGCTGCGCCTCTGACCTGCCGCCCCCTTCCAGGACTACCCCATCTCAGACGTGCACACCATCCTGGCCAAGGCCGAGGAGCTGCGGGATGACTCCTAACGGGCCCGGGCCGGGCCTGGAGCAGGCCTGGAGCAGGCCTGGAGCAGGCCGGGGAGCGTGGAGGCGGAGCTGGGTGGAGGTGCGGGGCCGTGCGCCTGCCCGTCTGGCAAGCCCGGAGGGGAGGGCGCCGCCGAGACCGGCCCCCGACCTCCCCGACCTCTGACCTCCCGACCCCCTGCTGGTGTAGATAGACTGTTGTCTCTGCCGCGGTGGCCCCCCGGGGCCGCGGGAGGAGGCGGTGTTCCCGGGACAGAGTTTTTATTTGACGCAACACTAAGCTGGAAACCTCACCTTTGACCTGGTAATGTGACCTCTGACCTGGAAATGTCACCTGTTTAAACTGGTAATCTGACCTTTGACCTGGAAATGTCACCTGTTTAAACTGGTAATCTGACCTTTGACCTGGTAGTATGACCTTTAAGCCCTTAGGCCGACCTTTAACCTGGAAATCTGGCCTTCCTTTGACTCCTCTTGTTTTCCTCCAATCGTTGCCCCTCTCCCACACTAACCAGTAGGTGGTGGGACTCAGCCTGGGTTCCACCAGCAGGGGTGACGGGCCTGACCTCTGACCTTTACCAGTCCCCAGACTGTTGCTCTGGGCAGGCTGGCCCAGTTAAACCAGGTCCTGCGGAGTCTCCAGACCAGGAGTCCGGGCCCTGCGGGGCTCCCAGCTACATCTCCAGGTCTCAGCCTGGAAAGCTCACCTTTTTGAGGACAGAAGAAGAGCAGAAGAAGAGCAGAGGGGGTTCCTGGTTCCTGGTTCCTGGTTCCTGGTTCCTGGTTCCTGGGGGCAGCAGAAGCATCAAGGCCACTAAATGCCACCTGGGTTCCCACCTGAGAGGAGGAGGGTTTCTACTGCAAACACCGCCGCCTCCCTCGGCCCGCTCTTCCTGACTGGATTCTGCTCGGGTGTGTTCCGGGTGTGTTCCTCTGCTCAAGCAGCACATTTCATGTTTATGCACATTTCAGCTTCCTCACTAATTCCAGGGGATATTCCAGGTTATTCTTGGATATTCCAGGTTATTCCCAGGTGTATTCTGAGCTGTTCCAGGGTGTATCCCGGGTCAGTTCCGGGCCAGGCTGCGCTGGTCCGGAGCATCAGAGCGCCTCTGCTCACCACCCGCTGGTTTTCCAGGACTAGCGTGACTGAACCCGTTCTAGCGTTAGCGTGTTTCGGGCCGGCTGTGGCTCGGAGCCGTTCCGTCCCTCGGAACCCATGTTGGACCACGAGAAGTTGCTTCAGGCCTGCGAGCGCCTGGTCCCGCCCAACCAGGGCCTTTAGGACTTTTTTTGTCGTTTCTGTAACGTGTCCTTTTTGTTACGTGCCATTAAAACCAGTTTTGTCCGACTGAGACAACGGAGGTGGACCAGTGTGGACGTCTTTGTCCTCCCTGCTGCAGACTGAGCTGCTGGGATGTTGGTGCTGCTGGTGCGACGTCCTCCCGGCAGGACGAGACCTCTGGGTGAGGCTCCAGCGAAGGCGCGGCTTTGGCACCGTCGGCTCTCCGCAGCAGCTGGACGCGCTCCGGGTCAGGTGACGCTGGTGTCCTGGCAGATGTGCTCCCGGCCCTGGCTCGGGTCCTCGGGGAGGTGGAGGCGTCCTTCCATCAGATGGGGACAGAGGACGCCCCCTCAGCACAGGCCGGCCTGGGTGGCGGGATCCAGCTCGCCAACACCGAAGACGCCAAAACATCTGCTGGCATCAGGAGATGGGTTGTTGACGTGATGTGATCACGTGACGTCGAGTTCGAGACTCCGGCTGCAGTAACGCGCCGTTGCCACTGGGCGGCGGCGGCGGTCCCGCCCGCCCCTGAAGGTGCCGGCGCCACCCTAACCCACCCTAACCTCCCCTAACCTCCCGGCTGAGCCACGCTTCCGTCTTTGGGTGACACAGCAACAATAGTCCCATCTTCCTCCGGGCCACGAGCCCGCAGCGGCGGCCGCGGGGACGCACGAGCCGCTGGGGCGAGGAGCGAGCGCGCGTCGAGCTGCGCGGCGCTGGAGTTTCCGGAGCCCCTGAACGCAGCAGCGGCGTTGACAGGTCGGCGGACCAACATGGCGGCGCCTCGCTAACCGGCCCCGCGCACGTCCGCCTCGTTGTCTTCACCGGCGCGCACGCACGCACGCTGCCCACAAGCCGTGCGCGTCTACCCGCTGCGCCTGGCCGCTCCGGACCGGAGGTGCGGGTGTTCTGTAACCGGGGGGAGGCGCCTTTCCTCACCTGTCAGCTGACATGATTCACAGGTGAGACGCGCGCGCGCCGCCGCCCTGCCCGCTGCTGCGGTTCTGCTGCCGCGGCGGCTGTGGGGGGACGCGGGACGCAGGTGGAACCTGCGGAACCGCAGGCTTGGGTCGCTAACGGGCCGCCGTCGAGCCGGGCAGGTGCGGGTTCGAACCTGAGGTCGCTCCCTGCTCGCGGCTGCTGGGGCCCGGCCAGGAGCGGAGCCAGGCCGGCCCGCAAACGTCTGCGTGTGCCAACGACGGCCGGAACCACCGGAACCCGCTCCGGTGGTACCGAGCCAGAGTCCGGACAGGGCGGTCACGTGATCCCGGCGGCGAAAGGTCGTTGGATAACGAGGGTTTGCGTCCGACCCGAACCACAGGCGGCTGAAACCGGATGTAAACACAAGCGAGTGTTCAGGCCACAAAGTGCTGCTGGGCAGCGGCGCTGTCGGACCTCCTGGCAGACCGAGTCCGCGGTCACAACGGCGTAATAACCGGCGCGGGGTGGGCCCAGGCCCGGCGGGTGTCCCGTGGCGGGCCCGTCTATTCATAGAGGCCAACAGCTGGTCTGACAACAGGCGCCGACCCGCCACCCAGCTCACCGCGCACGCGGCCTCGCCGCGCCTGGTCACGTGACCAGACCAGGCCGCGGACGGGGGTCCGTGATGGCGCCGCTCCGGTGTTTGCTGACCGTCCCTGCTGGTTCTCCGCAGCTAACCGGGCCCCTCCGCCACCCCGATGACCATGACGTCGCCGCCGCCAGCAGAGACCGCCCTGGACGCCCTGTCCATTTCCTCCCTCCTCTCCGGGGACGTGGAGGACGGGGACGGGCGAGGGGACGAGGGGCTGGCGGACCTGGAGGTGAACCCCTACGACGGGCTGCCCTTCTCCTCACGCTACTACCAGCTGCTGGAGGAGCGGCGCCGGCGGCCCGTGTGGGGGCTGCGGGAGCGTCTGCTGGAGCAGCTGGACCGCCACAGCCTGGTCCTGCTCAGCTAGTCCCAGCGGCGGCGGGAAGAGCACCCAGGTACACCTGACCCTGACCCCGGCCCCAGCGGGCCTCACGGTAGTAACACGGTAGTAACGGCCCCGGGCCCGCTGCTCTGGGGCCGCGGAGAAGCAGGCGACCGTCAGAGCGGCCGCTGTCCCGTCGCCCCTGGCAACGGCACCGGCCGGCAGGCGCGGCCAGGTGTTTGCAGGTGTGCTCCTCTGCTGCAGGTGCCGCAGTGGTGCGTGGAGTACGCGCTCTCCGCCCACTTCTCCCAGGGCCTGGTCTGTCCGCCCAGCCCCACCCGCCGGCGGCCGTCAGCTTGGCCCTGCGCGTGGCCGACGAGATGGACCTGAGCCTGGGCCTGGAGGTGGGCTACAGGGTCCCCCACGACGACGGCTGCACGCCCGACACCCTGCTCAGGTGAGCCCGGCGACCGGCACGGGCGGCGTGGCCGCGCCCGGAGCGCCTGTCCCGCTGACGGCGGCTGCGGTCCGCTCAGGTTCGTCAGCGCCGGCCTGCTGCTGGAGGAGATGATGTCGGACCCCCTGCTGCACCAGTACGGGCTGGTGGTCCTGGACGAGCTCCAGGAGAGGACCGTGGCCTCCGACGTGCTGCTGGGGCTGCTGGCGCGACGTCTGTCGGCAGAGGCGGGACTTCCGGGTGGTCCTGCTCACCCACCCGAGTCTGGCTCCTCGGCTCTGCGCCTTCCTGGGGCCCTCGGTCCCCCTCCTGTCCCTGGACCCCCCCCTGGACCGGCCGGAGGAGGTGGAGACGCTGTACCGGGAGCTGCCCTCCGGGAGGCGGCCGGTCGTGGCCGCGTGTCACATGGTCCTGGACCTGCACCGCCGAGGCGAGGAGGGGGACGTGCTGGTGTTCCTGGCCAGCGCGCAGGTCTGTGCACGTGTGGCCTTTCCCATCTGTTGCTATGGTGATCCTGAAGGAGGCGGAACAGACACAGGTCACCTGGAGGTCAGGGGTCACCCCGGCTTCCTGGTCAGCCTCCTGTCCCGCTTGTTGTCCCGCTTGTTGTCCTAGTTGTCCTGCTTGTCCTGCTTGTTGTCCCGCTTGTTGTCCTAGTTGTCCTGCTTGCTGTCCTGCTTGTTGTCCCGCTTGTTGTCCTAGTTGTCCTGCTTGTCCTGCTTGTTGTCCCGCTTGTTGTCCTAGTTGTCCTGCTTGCTGTCCTGCTTGTTGTCCCGCTTGTTGTCCTAGTTGTCCTGCTTGCTGTCCTGCTTGCTGTCCTGCTTGTTGTCCTGCTTGTTGTCCCGCTTGTTGTCGTCCCAGTTGTTGTCCTGCTTGTTGTCCCGCTTGTTGTCCTGCTTGTTGTCCTGCTTGTTGTCCCGCTTGCTGTCATGCTTGCTGTCATGCTTGTTTTCCTTCTTGTTGTCCTGCTTGTTGTCGTCCCAGTTGTTGTCCCGCTTGCTGTCCTGCTTGTTGTCCTGCTTGTTGTCGTCCCAGTTGTTGTCCTGCTGGTTGTCCTGCTTGTTGTCCTGCTTGTTGTCCTGCTTGCTGTCCTGCTTGCTGTCCTGCTTGTTTTCCTTCTTGTTGTCCTGCTTGTTGTCGTCCAAGTTGTTGTCCTGCTTGTTGTCCCGCTTGTTGTCCTGCTTGTTGTCCTGCTTGTTGTCCCGCTTGCTGTCCTGCTTGCTGTCCTGCTTGTTTTCCTTCTTGTTGTCCTGCTTGTTGTCGTCCCAGTTGTTGTCCTGCTTGCTGTCCTGCTTGTTGTCCTGCTTGTTGTCCCGGTTGTTGTCTCAGTTGTTGTCCTGCTTGTTGTCCCGCTTGTTGTCCTGCTTCCTGTCCTGCTTGTTGTCCCGGTTGTTGTCCTGCTTGTTGTCCCGGTTGTTGTCCCAGTTGTTGTCCTGCTTGTTGTCTCAGTTGTTGTCTCAGTTGTTGTCCTACTTGTTGTCCCGCTTGTTGTCCCAGTTGTTGTCCTGCTTGTTGTCCCGGTTGTTGTCCTGCTTGTTGTCCCGCTTGTTGTCCTGCTTGTTGTCCCGGTTGTTGTCCCAGTTGTTGTCCCGGTTGTTGTCCTGCTTGTTGTCCCGGTTGTTGTCCTGCTTGTTGTCCTGCTTGTTGTCCCAGTTGTTGTCCCAGTTGTTGTCCCGCTTGTTGTCCCAGTTG
>CAAE01007446.1:0-26376 GCA_000180735.1 Tetraodon nigroviridis | reverse complement strand
CCCCCCCCACACACACACACACACACACGCGCGTACGTACGTACGTACGGTAACGTTTAAACAAGCGTTGGATCAGAAAGGGGCCGTGGACGTGCTTTTGTTGCAGATGTGAGTCTGGAGACCATTTTGGAACCAGTCAGTCAAACATCAGGAAGGGTCGCGCGAGCCAACGGCGCCCTCTTCTTTACCTCCAGCCCCCTCCGCTCCCTCCCTCCTCGCTCCTGGTATGGGAGCCCTTCTTGGCAGCTTGGCAGAGGCCTGCTCCCTCACGCGAAGCCGCAGCGTGCAGGGGCCCGGGCCCCAGACAGGAGCCCAAGCTGGTCTCAGCCTCCCAACATGTTGAGCTGGGCTGCCTTGGGCACAGCCAAATGGTTCTGCAGCTGCCCCTTTGTCCCCCTTCCTTAAATAAACAAAGGACAGAAACAAATTAATGACCTACATTCACAGCAAACCTCCTCGCTCAGGCGGCGCCAGCAGTCGTCTATAAGCAGATGTTCGCTCACGCTGCCGACGACAATGAACCATCCCAGACCAAAGGGTGGTTCCTGCTCTTCCACTGGAGCACCGGGCACCTAAAGGCCCCAGCTTCTCCAGAAAAGGCTCCAAGCCAACGTCGCAGCCTTAAATGGCGCCTCAGTCTTCACCGGCCACAAGTTTGAAATAATTAACTGGAAGTCGTCTTTGGAACGCCGTTAAGTTGTTCCCGCTAATAAGAGGCATTCCTCGGACAATGTCATAAAGATTAGGAGCCAGCTTATCGCGTGTGTTCGTGGGTGGGGGGCGGAGGCGCTTACCCCCCCCCCCATCTGTCGCCTAATGCGCGCAATGCTCCTCGGCCATCCCCAAAAGCAAGCCCCCCTTCAGACATCTTGCAGGAGCCCCTGTACCCAGCAGCAGCTCGCTATACTTAACTGATTTCTTTTCTGAACGTCGACTGTTGAAAAGCTTTGGATGGAGGCTGTGTGTGTGTGTGTGTGTGTGTGTGTGTGTGTGTGAGAGGCATGTTGGATCTCCGCGCCAAGCTGCTGCAGCGCCGAGCGAGCGCGGAGGCTGCGCGTCGGGTCCAGGCGAAAACGCTCACGTTTGAGCCCCATTCCGGAATATTTTACCAGATGAAAAAGCAGCGCACACACACACACACACACACACACACACACACACACACACAGGCTGAACTTGAAGATTCTTATAATTTATTGCAATTTGCACACAGTTTAAAAATGTCAACAACAGCACACCAAAAAAAAAAAAAAAAACTATTACAAAACTAAACACAATTAGGATTTACTCCCTTTAAAGCACAAAAAAAATCAACCAACTATGATTGTCAAAGCTAAAAATGACTAAGTCTGAGAAAGAAACATGAAAAAGAAAAAGATTTTTTTTTACCTTAACAGGGAGCAAATATATCTGAATCAAAACCTGTTTTTTTTTTTCCTTTTTAAATTTGAAGACAGTGATTGTCCTGGGGAAGGACCCGTCCCCGTCTGCCTTGAAACAGACGTCCAGGACGTCTGAACGTCTCCTTTTCTTCCTGAAAAAGGTCTCGCTGCTTTTGTCTTCGAGTCAGAACAGCTACAGACGGAGGGAGGCCGCCGGGCCGTTGCTGACGTCGCCCCCACCCCAAAAGAAAGAAGAATAGTAAAAACAGCCGGACTACAGCAGTTTAAGGCGGTCAAGTACAACCAGAGGAACGCAAAAAAAAATAAATACAGCCGTAATTCAGAAAACAGCAGGATGGAGGGAGAGGAAACCGGAGCGCAGCGCCGCCGCCGCCGTTCTGAGCGCACGTCAATGTCCACAAATCAGCCACGGAGGGTTTCGGATTGTATAAACGCTTGACCATTGCTTCAGGAGAAAGAACAGAAAAACAACTCAAACCAAGTGAATAAACAGATGCAGCCCAAACACACACACACACACACACACACGCGCGCAGTTTCCAATCGCCTCATCAAAAATAGGACATCATTTCAGATCGCTTAGACACGACGTTTTCCCTGTATCAAAGACTTCCGTAGCATCGTTTGTTAAATAAAGGCATCTTTCCAGAAAAAACGAATCGGAATTTGTGTCTTTAAAAAAAAAAAAAGGTGCATTCAGGCACGCCTTTCTCTCCTGAGGGCGGGACAAAGACGTCTGACCCTTGACCTCTTCAGCAGGACAGCCCCATTCCAGCCCCCCCCCCTCTCTCCCCTCCCCCCGTCCCTGATGTCCGTTTCAGGCGGCGAAGGTGCGACCTGAGCGCGAGCGGACATGTGACCAGCAGGACGGCGGCGGGGACGCGGGAAAGAACGCAAGAGCGGTGGAGGGATGAAGGCCTGAGGAAGAGCACGTAGTGCTTGGTGGATCTTCAGCAGGTCGGTTTGACTGGTGGCAACCAGGCCGCACGCACACACACACACACACACACACACACACACACACCCACAGCAGAGAGATCAGTGCATATAGACACAGGCGCAAGATGCTTCATCATCACCGTGGCGTCGACACCCAGCCGGAAACACATTTCGGTAACCATTCCTCTGGGGCTCGGACCCCCCAGGCGGGATCACCCGGAAGGCTCGACGGCCACACGTTTGCCCGAAATGAAACCAAAAACCAAAAACCAAAAACCAAAAACCAAAAACCAGCGTTCACGCGTCTGTCCGGCGCTGGCGAGCACGCCGCCCCGTTTGATCACTTACCATGTGTACAGTAATACAGCAAATTCACATTTTATTTTAAAATATACAAGTTTGGACATCATGCAACAACAGCAGGTCCCATTACAAAAAGTAACAAAATAATATTAATAATTATTAATAAAAAACTGTAGCCGATTAAAGTCCTAAAACTATAGAAGAACAATTTACAACAACTTTAAATTAAATACCTTTGAAAGGAGAGATGTTTTAAAGACTGCCAGCTACATAAAAAATCTATTCATAACAATAATAATAACAATATCAATAGTAATAATAATATGAGTCATTTGTAAGGTCTTTTTCTGTTTAGAAAATACTTCAGATTGATTGGAAGTGATAAAAAGGAGGCTGTGCGTTGCATGAGCGCTGCCGGGGAGCTGCGACCAGCCAGCGCGCACTCCTGCACGTCAGCTGACCTCCGCCGCCGCCGCCGCGCCCCTTTAGTGTGTTCCGAGACTTCAGTGTGTGTGACCTCCGACCCCTGCGGCCGAGATGAAAGGGAGCGGAGTCCCGGCGAGGAGCTGGGAGCCGGGCGGGGCCGAGGAGCCCCGAGGAGCAGAGGAGCAACTCAGTAGTAACATTTTCATGTGCTATTAAAGTGCAATTGAATGAGAATTTGCGACAGAAAGGGTGAAGCTGGGACGCGAAGGTCGCACCCTCCCTTTTACCTCCCCGCTCCGCCGGCGGGGTGGGCGGCGGCGGCTCCGCCCCTACTTCCAGAGTTCCTGGGAGCTGTCCTCGATGGCCCAGTCCCTGACGGTGGGCAGCGCCAGCGGCTCGCTCTTCACCGACAGCGAGTTGACCAGTTCGCAGTGGAACTTGCGGATGTGGCGGTACAGGTCCCCCGACTGCGTGAAGCGCCGCTCGCACCACTTGCAGGCGTGCGGCTTCTCGCGCGTGTGCACCACCGCGTGGCGGCTGAGGTTGTGCGAGTACTGGAAGCTCTTGCCACAGGTGGTGCAGGTGTAGGGCTTCTCGCCGGAGTGTGTCCGCTCGTGGCGCTTCAGCGTGTACATGCAGGAGAAGGTCTTGTTGCAGATGGTGCAGGTGGGCACGTTGACGTCTCCGGCCGGCTTGGAGCGGACGCCCTCCTGCTCCCGGAAGTGGGAGCTGAGGTGCAGCTGCAGGATGTGGGGGGAGGGGAACACCTTGTTGCAGAGCGGACACATGAAGATCTGCGTGTGCGGCGCCGACAGCATGTTGGAGACGTAGGGCAGCAGGGAGCTGTCCATGCTGGCCGCCTCGGCTTGGGCGCGCTCGCTCTCGCCCCCCAGCAGGTCCTCCTCGTCCGCCATGGCCGAGGGCTTCTCGTCCCGCTCCAGCTCCGAGGCCAGCGAGGCCTCCCTCAGAGCCGACAGGTGCGCCTCCAGGCCCAGGCGGCGCTGGGCCGACAGGGGCCCGCCCACGCCGTGGTGGGCCAGGCCCCCGTTGGCGCTGGGGAGGGTGGCCTTGGCCATGCCGCTGTGCTCCATCTCGTAGTCCCCGCCCCCCAGCTCCTCGTCCTCGTCCGAGGCCGCGCCCTTTTCCACCTTCACCCTCACGCCCAGCGGGCCCTGGAGGCTGTCTGGCGTGGCGGCGCCGCCGAAGAAGGCCTGCTGGTGGTTGGCGCTGTTGCTAGCAGCGAGGGGTTTGACCGACAGGTCCAGGACGCAGTCGGCGGCGTCGGCGGACGCCCGGCGGCCCCGGTGGCCCCTGCGGGAGCTGAGCGAGCAGCGGGACCTCTGGGAGAGCGAGCCGCTGGAGCTGGTGGGGCTCCCGGCCGGGGACGGCAGCTTGCCGCCCTCCCGGGCCCCGTCGCCGGCCTGCGTCTCGGCCTCGCCGCGCCCGGGGCTGGCGGGCGCCGCGGCGGGGCTTCCGGCTCTGTCGGCGGAGGGCAGCCGCATCCACAGCGGCCCTCCTTCGGCCTTCGCGCCCTCCTCCTCCTCGTCGCTGTGCAGCAGGTCGGCGGTGGCGGGGCGGCCCGTGGAGCCGTCCGAGAGGCTGTCGGCCTTGTCGGAGCAGCTGGAGGCGCCGTCTTCCTCCCTGCGCGTGCTGTCCGCCTCCGCCGTGGCTTTCTGCTTCAGCCGTTTCTTACACACCTTGACGATGTCGTACATGTGCAGGTAGCTGGCCGCCGCCAGCACGTCCTCCACCGGAAGGTTCTGGAACTGCAGCTTGCCCTCGTACATGAACTCGAGGAGCAGCGAGAAGGCCGGGGCGGTGACGATGTCGCTGTTCAGGTGCACCACGTCCCGCTTGTCCAGCTGGTCCTTGTAGAACAGGTGGAAGTACATGCTGCAGGAGGCCAGGACGGCGCGGTGAGCCCGGAACTGCGCATCGCCCACCAGCACGGTGGAGTCGCACAGGAAGCCCTGGTGCCGCTGCTGGCTCAGACACTGGAGGAGATGCCTGCTGTGGTCTGGGAACTCCATCCTGCCGTCCTCATAACCTGCACACACGCAAGAGACGGGTCAGACGCGGGGACGCGGGGACCTCAGGACGCTCGAGCGAAAAACCCAGGTGTCAAAGGAAGAAAACCGGGAAGAGAGGAGGACGAGGAGTCAGAGACGCCGACGAGGACGGAGCGGCGAGCGCTGAACCATCGGGCGCGGCGGCGCCGCTAAAGAGGCAGACGAGGCGCAGAAACACAAAAAGGACGGTAAGCAGAAAAGAAGCAATTTTCTTTTTTTTTTGCAAAAAGAGGGTTGAATTTTAACGGGCGCCGACCGTGGCCGACGGGTTGTAGCGAGGAGCGTGGCCGCCACCGACACGCTCGCGCTCACATTCTCGCCTTCCTGCGGCGGGAAGCAGGAAAACCTGGATTCTGAGATTATTGACAGGGTGAAAAATGAAGAAGCAAAGAGAAGGAAAGCGAGAGGAGACCTAAAGGCAGGGTGACGGACAGATTTCTCTCTTCTCTCCGCAGCTCCTCCGCCTGCGCGGCTGGACCGTCGCTGCTCCTACGCTGGTTATTTTTATTAACCCACTTCGGCCTGGCCTGGCACAGCCCTTTTAGGTAACCGGCTTTCAGCCTCACACACTATCTTTACTCACACACACACACACACACACACGCGCGCGCGCGCGCAGAGCCGGCAGCAGCCTACCTATCCTCCACCTCCGCAGGTTAAGTCCAGGAGGAGAAGCGGCCAGTGGAAATAGCACAAACCAAGACAGCTTGTCCCCCGTTTAACCCGCCGCAGCGGCTTTAGATTAGACGTCGCGCTAAAACAAACTTTTCCAGGCTCCTGGAAATCAGATTTCATCCCGCTGACGGAGCGGGGTGGGACGCAGCGGTGAAAAGAGGAAAGCCCACCTGTTAACCACGAGGATTTGTCCTGCCGGAGGAAGTACATGGGTCCCGCTCGGCGCCGCGCTAACACAGCCGCTAAATCAGCTCATCCGCCGCCGCCGCGTCCGTGTGTGTGTGAGCCGCCCGCGTCGCGTGTGTGCTCGCTCTCCGGCTGCCTCACACTGCCTTTAATGAGGGGGCTTACAGGGACAAGGGTGTACCACCTCCTGCCTCCCCCCCCCGCACCCACCTCCCACCCCCTGCTGTCCAGCCGAACCCCTTACACACACACACACACACACACACGCACGCCATCCGTCACTCTTCTCCATCTGAACCTTTCAGGAAAAGCCGCACACATCCGCCCGTAGCCGGGCTGCCTTCTACCTCGGCCCCCACCCACATCCACCCTCCGCCCACCAGCACCTAGAGGAGCAGATTTACAGCACAATCACCGTAAGTGCCCCGCTCGTCACAGCATCAATCCTAATCCTTAAAGATGGCTAAAAATAAAGACGCCGGCGGCGGGGAGGGAGCCATCGGCAACGGCGGCGGCGGCGGAGGGCAGCAGCCCGCCGGCACCTGGTCCGCCAGCCCCAGCCGGTGCGGACGGAGAGGGCAGGAGGAGCGGGGGCCGAGAGCGCGGCAGCGGCAGAGGGAGAGGCCGGGACAGCCGGGGAGGGAGGCTTAGCCACATCTGATCCAGCTGACGGGGGCCATATGGCAGCTGCTAGCCAGATAAAGAGATTAAGACGAGGAGGGAGTGCGATTACAGCTGTCTGGCCAATTCAGGCAGCGCAAATCTGCAACTTCTAAATTAGTCTGCTCCACTCCAGCCGGCCGAGCGGCACACGCGCACGCTTCCCGGCCGTTTTACGGCCAGTTAAGAGTCGCCGTAAAGGGAAAAGGATTAAAAACGCTGCTCTCCGACGCCGCCTTTATCCACCCGGCTCCTTTTGGTGGAAATTTCAAAGCCTTATTAGCCGCTTTCAGCCCTCAGCCGCTTCCTGGGGCCTCCGGTCCAGCAAAGTTGAATTAAAAGGAACGCCGGCGCTTCGTTCGGACCCAGACCCGGGTTTCTGGACTGAAACAAAGGTGCTCTGACGGGCGGTTCGCACACCGGACACCCCACAGCAACACACACACACACACACACACACACACAGAACCGTACCTGCAGCAGTACGCATCAACTTGATTAACTCCCCTGTAGCAGAACGGCCGCCTCTCTCGCTTTCCTTTCTCACTCCTTGGCTCGCTCGCTCGCTCGCTCCGGCTGGGCGAGTGTGTAGGACAGACGCAGAAGAAGGAAGCAGGAAAAACCCACACTGCTCAAACTGCGAAGGACAGATGCAAAGTGGAGGAGATGTTGGAGGGGGAACGAGATACCACTTCCCTCCTCCTCCTCCTCCTCCTCCTCCTCCTCCTCCTCCTAACTGGCGCTGATCGTCAGCCACACACACAGCAGGCGTACGCACACACACACACACACACACACACCCGGCTCTAACTCTCCCAGGCTGCCACTGAGACTCACAATAAAGGCGTGGGGAGGGGTGGAGGCGGTCGAGGAGGAGGAGGGTGGATGGCAGCCTGTCAGCTGCTCTGACATCATCCTCAGATGGAGATGCTACCTCCAGCTGTGCTCTTTCTGCAGCCATATGCTGCCTCCTCTACACTCCTGCCACCAGACTCCTCTTTCATTCTCCCAGCACCAACACCACACAACTTTGTCTCTCCTTTTTTCCCTCCCTCTCTCTTCAATCAGAGCCCCAAATCGGGTAAACGCCGCCCGAGCGTCCTCCTCTGGAGCAGCAAAGTTTGGAGGCTGCAGCCCTGCGAGGGAGCCTCCAGCGGCCTTGTGCTAATGATGTGGTTTTAAAACAAACACGCTCTGTTTCTGCCTGCGCTCCTTCCAGCAGCAAACAAAGGCCGACGCAGCACATTTGCAACCGACAGACGCATGCAGCTGATATTGTTTTCCACTTCTTTACGGTTCAGCGCCGCTGCCTCGTCTTGTATTCATTCATTCGCTCACTCATTCACCAGCGACCTCCCCCCTCGCTGCCCCGCACACCCACCCTGCTTCGGACCATTCGGACCGCCGATCGGAACAAAAATGGATTTAGGAGCCAATGGGAGCGGGTCATAAATAAAGACGCTAATGGGCGCAACTCGGAAACAAAGGCCGGACAAGCCTGTGAGCAGCCACCAGGAGGGATGCTGCCGATTGCAGCCCGAGTTGGCTCGGCTCATCAGCATTCGATCTCTCTGGATTTGATTCAAATCTGAAATTTAAAAAAACCAAAAACAACTTTTAAAGTTAGAATATCTCAGAAAAACCTTGCCCGTGTGCTTCCTTCCAGGTTATCCACGACCTGAAGGAGACAGAAGGAGCAGAGCCTTCGGGTTGGGGTCTGGTCGAGCTGACGGACTCTGGCTATTTCAGAGATTCACTAAAGTTTGTTTAATCGTCTAAAAAGCAGCTGAATAAAGTCGATTATCTCTCTGCTCTTTAATTGGCTGCAGGTAGCTGCACACCCGGGTTTATAGGCTACAATTAACTTTATTCAGGCTCCAGGAAAGTCTGGACTGTGCCAAAGTCTCCCAAACGGCACTTTTCCCCAGATTTTCCCGGACTGTTGGCTTATTTTATTTCCTTTCACCACCGGCGAGTTGGTCAGTAATAAATGAGTTATAAATTAGACTAAAGCGGACAAAACCCCAAACAAAGCTTTGAAGGTGTGTTAAAGGGCTGGCAGGCTGCGGGAGGTCGGGAGAGTGAAGAGCCCGGCCCGGCCACGGCCCGGCCCGGCCGCGGTCGGCTCGGCTCGCCGGAGCGGAGCCGAGCCGAGCCGAGCCGGGCGGAGCGGAGCTAGCTGTAGCCGGACCTCGGCTAACACGAGCCGGACGGAGCGGAGCTATTTCGGGGCGTCCGGGAGGCCCCGGTGCTATGACAACAGCTGCGAAAACACGGCGAAGGCAGCAGCTGCCGGCGCGGCCACAGCAGCCGGCCGAGCCGGGGGAGCGTAGCTACTTTTCCCCTCCGCGAGCCACCTCTCCTCCCTGCTCCTCTCCTCCCTGCTCCTCTGCTCCCTGCTCCTCTCCTCCTCTACAGAAGCAGACTTACAGGCAGCGCGCTCCGACGTCTCCCCGCTTCCACCGTCACAATCCTCCGCTTCCTCGGACGAACTAGGCGGACTTTCCGCTGGTGTCCATAGCAGAGCCGAGGCGACCGGGCGGAGGGACCGGGCGGTCCGGCACTCTGCGGCGGCCAGATGTTTCCGAGCTGTTGCTGCTCAACTCGGCGGGCGGAGGAGGCGACTTGAGCGGCGCGGCGCGGAAGCCAGCGGCGCCAGCGAGGGGCAAAGTCGGGGCGGAGGCAGCGGGCCTCGGCCGGAGCAGGACGGGCGCGTCGGCTCCTCCGTCGGCTGGCACCAGGCAGCAACAGCGGCAGCGGCGCGGAGGAAGGCAGAGGAGCAGAAGCAGGGCCAGGGCGACTGGTTCTGCGAGTCAGCGAGGCGGACTGGCGCAGCGGAGGGCGGCGCGGTGCGGCCTGGGTAATGTAGTCCGGACGGCGAGGGGCGGAGCCCGGGCGGCAGGTGTGGAGAGGCGCGCCGATGTTCTCCAGCGGTTGGGTCGGGGTCGGGGCTGGGGTCGGGGCTGGGGTCGGGGCTGGGGTCGGGGCAGACGTCGTTTCTGACTAACCCTCTGTGGATGTTCTGACAGAACAGCTGTCGTTTGTAACAATCTCTCTGTGTGTGTGTGTGTGTGTGTGTGTGTGTGTGTGTGTGTGTGTGTGTGTGTGTGTGTGTGTGTGTGTGTGTGTGTGTGTGTGTGTGGGTTCTTTTTTTCTTTGCAGGTATGAGATAGTTCTGGGCCAGTCCAGCCGACGGTTCGTGGTTCTCAACATGACACCCAGCAGCGCCCGCATGGACACGCTGTTCTTGGAATACCCAACGGAGCCTCTCCACTCCGGGTAATTCCTGTTAAATTATTAGTCTGCACGGCTGAAGCTGGAATATGCTGCAGATTTGCCTCGTGCAAACATCAGACGTCCGTCACTGGAGCTGGAATAATAAAAAACAGCCAACAAAACCCAAAAGCTTTGGCCAGTTGAGGCCTCGGGCCCGCTGGCCTCCTCCAAGCCGTCCCAGTAAACTAATTGGCGTTACTAATAGATGGCTGGATGAACTGGCTCCTGGATGCCAGCGAATTCACACGATTCGGTGTCATAGCTGGAATAATTGTTGAAATGCTAATGAACGATGACCCTGTTATGTGTCTGTCAGTTACCGGCGCCTGACAATCGGCCCCTTGTTCCTGCACAAAGATACGTTATGACTCAAAGGACGCAGACCGTCAAAAGACAGCTACAAAATGGTGATTTTCGGACAAATTCTGCAGCACCGAGGTTAATTGGCAGCAGTCAGGCATGCGGACACCAGGAGCTGGTTTCTCTGCACACAAAGGGCCACCTACCAGCAGAGGCTGCAGCTAAGGTTCTTCGTGCGGTGGAATCTTTTGCGGCGCGAGTGTGCAAACACCTCCAGAGATGCCTGTTTTCTAAAGTTCTCCCACAGCTCACGCCTTCTTTCCTCTGATCCACACACACTGTTGTGCTGCTGACAGATGCCAGAATGTGTGTGTGTGTGTGTGTGTGTGTGTGTGTGTGTGTGTGTGTGTGTGTGTTTGCCAAAAGCAGAACCAGCCTGATGTTTGAAATTACCTGCTCTTCTATTTTTTCCTACCGCAGCTGAACTACAAAGCGTAGAAGAAGAATAAATAAATCATCTCTAAGTGCCGTTACGCCAGTCCCAGCTTTTTGTTTCAGCTTGGCTTCGTAGTTGGATCCAGCATGAAAACGATGATCTTATCTCACCCTTTTCTTTGTTTGTTTTATGAAAATATCTCACGTGGACGCGCGGCAGCTGGAGCTGCGCTTCGCCGCTCCGCCTCTGGGGGTCGCTGTGGAACCCGCGTTTACCACCCGCCATCGCTCCTGATGACGCGCTGAAAAACTCTTTTATTCTTCTTTATTCAACTGTCAAACGATTTTTCTTTGATTCGAGTTGCCCCGAAGCCGAGATCCCCGAGTGTGTGCTGGTTTTCTTATGTAAATAAAATCTGAAAGAACACATTCCCCGGCTCTGGCAGGAGAAGTGATTCGGAGAACACCTCTGGCCATCCCTGAGACATTACGACTGTATGCTTCACAGATTCTCCTTTTTGCTTGCCAGCATTAATTATAATTTGCTCGTCGACAGGTTTTTTAATATTCAGAGGTGTTGAGCGCAGACAGCTGTTTGGATCCAACTCCTTCCATGATGAGCCTCATGTTTCCCCCTGAAATGGAGCGTTTAAGGACTCGCAGAATGCATCTTGGGCAAGTTCTTTATGTTAAAAATGACTTTAAAAAGACATTTGAAACACATTTTACAGCTTCCCGAGTTTTATTGCTGTAAAACACATTCATTTTATCGTGTCTGGTGAAAAAAAGCACCTTTTATCTCTTTCTTTGGGCATGAAAATAATGTTCCATCTGTTGCCAGCTGGTTGTTAATTTGACCTTTAATTTACTGGTAAATTTGAGGATCAAGATTTTTAGGCTCATTTGCATTCACTGTAAATTGTTTCGCTCCACTTCAGAGCAGCAGGGGCTGAAATGGCGAAGAAAAAACCCCCTAAAAAGCTGCTTACAGGGCGACACGGAATGGTAGATAAACAACATCACTGTTGAATAGTCTCCTAAAACGCCCGTTTTTGGTAAACACCTGGATCGGGACGCCACTGTGGCTTGTAATAAAGAAGATTTAGAGTCAGAACAGAAGCATGAGCATCCACAGCTGGGACGGACCGAAGGGGAAGGTCTGGCTGAGGAAGAGGATGGAGGGCAGACAGATGTTTGCATCTGCAGGGGCTGATCCAGGTTAGAAAGTGGAGCACAGGCGCGATGCGGAGACACGCGTGGGGCAACAGACTGTCGCTGCGCCGACACAGATGCCGGTGGAGGTTTCTGTGGTTGCCTTCGAAAGCTTAGCGTCAGCAGAGGAACAGGATGCTTTCGCTTCAGCTGAAAAATGGGCGCGTCTCCCTAAACGCTGGCGCGGAGTGGGAGGGGCCTCGTTCCTATAGCTTAATGAGCCGCTCATCAGGCCCACCGTTAGGAGTCTGGAAAGCAGCCATTTTGACTGAGCGTAAAATATTCATGGACTACCAACGATCCCCCATCTGACTGACTGGGGAACAGCTGTCGGGTCTCTGTGCCTCTAGAGGTGCAGCATCTGTCCGACCGAGGCCCGCGCGCGCGCGTGTGTGTGTGTGTGTGTGTGTGGACACATCCAGTTGGATGTGTTGGTGTCTCAGTGGGACCAGACATCAGCAGAAACAAGTGTGTGTTTAACTTTCTTTCCTCCAGATGGTGGATGATCGTTTTAGAAATGATCAAAAAGCCAGTCGGGATCGGCGCTTGTCAATCAAACATGGCCGCCGTCGGCAGCCGCAGGCGAGCTGATGTGTTAAAGTGGAAGAGGCGTCCAAACACCGATACATATATGTATGTCTGTCTCTGCATCGGCACATCGCAGCTTGGGCGAGTGTGTATGAGTGTGTAGGCCGTTCACACCCGTGTGTGTGAAGATCACAGAGAGCCGCGCAGCCTTGGCTGTGGTTGCATGATGGACATCTGGAAGCTAAATTGGTTAATGGCGCCTCCGAGCCAACAGCCAGCCGGCCGTCCCCTTGCTGAGCTGTGTGTGTGTGTGTGTGTGTGTGTGTGTGTGTGTGTGTGTGTGTGTGTGTGTGTGTGTGTGTGTGTGGTGGGGGTGGAGCGGTGAGGGGACTCTACATCTGGCCAGCTGTCTTCCCACAGACAAAAATATGTCCCACAACCTTTTTAAATATTCTTGTTTTTAATTTTGGTGCCGCTTTAAACTCGTCTGACCACAGTTCAAAAAAAAAAACAAACTGTTTACAATCTTCAATATCTTCAGCACAATTTCAGTGAATTTAATTAGCTGATGTTGGAATGTGAAGACAAACATAAGGGAGCTAAAACAATGAAAACAAACAGGACTAATGAAGAGGAAACCCCAGCAAAGGAAATTAAAATAACACATTTAGGCTCAACAATGGTGCCAGGCTGGTGTTTAAATCGCAATAACAGATGAGGACAGAGCAGTTAAATGGATGAAGGTTTACATTTCACAGCTGGTTGATGCCTCCAGCAGCAGGGAGAGTGTGAAAAAGACAGCGTGACACACAGGTACGAACAGAGCTTTAAATAAAGACGCATCCAGCAGATGCACCCCAGCGATGGCCGCAGATCGCCGCCGTGATATCTGGGGGGGGGGGGAACTTTGGTGGCGCCGCTGTCGGAGCGTCTCTTTTCAGTCCAGATGTCAGAAGAAGTAGCCAACAGCTGCAGCAGGAAATTAGCCCCCGGGCAGTGAAAGGGCTTCCTTCCACACACAGGAAAACAAGAACAGAGAGAGAGAGAGAGAGAGAGGGAGAGAGGGAGAGAGAGAGAGAGAGAGAGAGGGAGAGAGAGATAGAGGTAGGTATTCAATCATTACTTTGATTAATTTGCTGCATCAAGCGTCTGCCTGGTGCCAGCAGATTTTGGGACGCTCGTGTTGGGAATCGTTGCAGATTCTGAATCGGTCCAAAAGTGGATTAGTGTTGCTAATGCTAGCAATACTTTGTGTGTGTGTTTGGGTGTGTGTCTGTGTGTGTGTTTTACTCTTCACACATCTGTATGTGTGTATGCATCTGTATGCATGCACGCACAGCATCCCTCATGTGTGCAGCTTATGCAGTGCCAGTGTGTGTGTGTGTTTGCATGTTTTGATGTTCCCCATCTACACACACCCGTGTGTGTGTGTGTGTGTGTGTGTGTGTGTGTGTGTGTGTGCCCGTTTGACAGCTCTAGTGTGTCTCCATCTGTGTGCGCCGGGCCTCCCTTGCCTACATCTGGAGCAGCATTGCGGAGCGTCTCCAACAAGCCTGCCAATCGGCCCAGATGTTGGCTCCGGGAGCCCCGGGGCCCGATCAGACAGCCGTCCTCCGGTTAGTCAAAGGGGGAAAATTACACCCACTTTTTGAAAGAGAAAAAGGAAAAACAGACTCAACAAAGAGATAAAAATCAGGAGAGTAGAAGAAAGATGGAGAGAAATGTCATATATGGGGATTGATGTGTTACGTCTTTTTGCTAATCTGTATGTTGATCAAGTTTAATTATTTACTTTAATTATACTCACCAGATTCCAGAATCAATCGCATAATTAGGTCCGGTGTTTTTATTAAACAAAACAAGCGTATAAACCCTCGACTTGTGCTGCAGTAGCCGTGTTTATCTGCGATTCTGACACCCAAAATTCAGTTTCAACTGAAAAAATGACACTTTTAGTTACATTTAGTCCCTTGATTTAGTGTGATGTTGCCTTTGAAACTACTGATTCTTTATTTTTTTCCTAAACGCTGAAATTTGCACTCCTCTTGAACCTATTAGGTAAACGATGATGACGTTGCCTTCATCAATCATCACCGGGGCGACGCTGTGGGGTCCTTCGGCTGCTAAAACTGGACGGGATAAAACATTTTTATGTACAACGAAAAAACACCATGCATCTGGAAAAACAATGAAATAGCTTTTGGTTCTGCGTGTATGTGTGTGTGCCCTTGTGTGTGTGTGTGTGTGTGTGTGTGTGTGTGCCACGGTAACCGCAGAGGTGGCATCTGCCAGGGTGCTTTGGCTCTGTTCTGTGAGGTCCATGTGTGCGGACTTCCACAGGGCTTAAAGAACGTGTGTTTGCCCCCATATGGTGAGCTGTCGCCGGAGTGACACGGGGCAGCCTCTCTTCCTCCCTCCCTCTCTTCCTCCCATCCTCCCACCGGGGGGATCTCAGGCCTGCCATCAGACTGACCAAGTAAACAACAACTGGACAGGGAGCGCTGCTGTGCTGTTTGCCGGGATGTCGTTGTTTTTCCACGGCCTCAGTGGTTAAACCTGTGAAATGACATCAGAACCATCTATCCCCCCGCGAGTTACAGCCGCCATGTTTTACGCTTCAGTGTCTGAAAATCTGTTTTTAGGGGGGAAAACAAGTCTGTCAACAATCTCACCTAAAAACAGATCTAATCTGGAGTCATTTGCAGAGGTCGAGTGTTTCTCACTAATGTGCCTCAGATGTTACCCAGAGAGCCCAGCAGATTATCACCCAACCCAAAAAACAAGCTTTATCTGGTCCTTTTTGATAAACGTAATAACAAAATACATGAAACTAAAACTAAAACGTGTTTATTTGAGAACAATGCGCAATGAAAACAATCCAAGATGCACAAAGCAGAAGCAGGTACACACCAGAAATAGGAAGCGGCAGGGCTGGAATCTAGGGGCTCTCAAGGGCCATCAGAGGGTTTTGAAGTGTGTGTGTGTGTGTGTGTGTGTGTGTGACTGCTGTTCTTTCCTCTGGCTCTGCTCAAACTGTGTGTTTTTGATCTCCCCCAGTTGTTGGAAAAGCAAACACAGTCTGTGCACCCAGATGTTGACAGATGTGCTGTAACCTCCCCCTGGAACTCACATGCACATTGACACATGAACACACGCCGGCACACACACATCTTTGCTCTCCCTCCCTAATATTTGTAGAAATATTCATCAAATATCGTCGTAGATCCTCAAAGCGCCCAGAGGTTAGCTCCAGATGTTCTGCGCGTAACTAATGCACACAAACGTCTTCTCATCCAGATGTTTCCACATCCCAAAGAAGAGCAGCCAGGAAATGAGCCCAACAGCTGGAGCCCTGAAGAGTGCAGCGGCCCCTACTGGCCTGGAGGGGGCTCCTGCACACGTGGAGACTGGTTGAACCGGGAGGATTTAAAGAGCACATAATGGTATGTTATGTTGAAATTCATCCAAAAAGAAGAAAAAACATTAAAATGCATCTGATAGCATGAGAAAAGCTGCCCGTCCTCAGGGTTCCTGTTCACTGCAGCCTCCAGTCCGTCAGCTACTCGGAATTCTTAACGCCGTCCTCGCTGAGATCTACAGATGCGGCAGAAGGAAGGCGAGGAATCCACCCAGAGCCTCCACCTCAGCGCAGAACCGGCTCCTCCATGAGTGCAGCAGCTGTCACTAAGCAGCACTCAATCACATAATTGCTTTTTCCCGCACTCATAAATAATCCTGCAGTCGTCTGCCATCACAGATATTGGAAACGCAACTCGCCAACGTGGGCGCCGCACGTGGACGGATCCGCTTTGGTTTCACAGACCACCCTGATAAACGTGTTTCTGCAACGAGATGGCGCCTCTAGGATCATTACTGACATGTCAGCTGAGTAAAAGGACATATTTATTGGTGAAGCCGTTATTAAAGTCCTATTTAGGCAACCTCCTCTTGATTAAATCAGAGATAATCATCCAACAAACATGCAACAGCAGCGCAAGCAGCTTTAAATTAGAACGTGTCAGAACCCAATATGGTCATCTGGTACTCTGCTGACTGCATTTCACACCCCAGCGCACAATAGGTGACCCAGAAGAGAGGAGCGAGGAGCGCAGCAGAGCCGGGCCGGACCAGACTGGCTCCCAGGCCGGGCGCCGCACCTTCAGCACTGTGGCTGCAGCTGCTCTGTCCTGTCTGGCGTGTGCACGTGCCCGTTCTCGTACCTACGTGTCCCCTGCACAGGACGCGTCTGACCGCAGCTGTCCCTACCTCGGCGGGGGTCTCGGGGGGGAGGCTGACCTCTCTCCTGAAGCCACTTCAAAGAGGCCCTGGATGGGCTGCAGGGCTACGGGCGGCGTGCTGGGCCGCACGGCTGCTGCCTCCCTGGGCTTTGGGAGCTGGGAGGCTGGGACCCCACTTAGGGTGGGGGGGTGCAAGACGCAGAGGCAGGCGTGTGTGTGTGTGTGTGTGTGTGTGTGGCATGAGGACAGAGACAGGAGGCATGGGGATGGTGGGGGTTGCATTGCGGGAAGTTAACTTTAGCGTGTGTGTGTGGAGGGGGGGTCTGTTTGTGTGTGCGTGTGTGTGAGAGATGTTCAGGACACCTTCTGGACTCTGGAGAGGTGTTGGAATGCTGGGTTAGGTTCATTTCCAACTGAAATATATATATATATATTTTTTTTAAATTTAGAAACAAAATTTTACTGACTGGTTAATGGTTACCGACTGGACTGACTGACTGTTCCTCTGCAGAGACAGGGCGTCCTGTGTTGATGCCTGCCTACAAAAAAATCAGTTGGATGAAGATGAAAGTTGCACTGATTTCAGCGTGAACATAATATAGGAGATAGACGAGCTCAGGCTAATGGAGGCTGCTCATCAGGCTAGCTGGTGCTGGGCGCTTTAAAACGTGCGCTGCATGAACGCATCAGCACGGCGCTGCTGCTTCTCAGTGCGAGCTGGATGCAGAAGTTGTTTACGTGTGCACGTGTGTCACAGGGACACGTCTGGTCACCGCAACAGAGACTCCCCTGTGCTAGCTTTTCTCTTTTCAAGCTGTCTGTTTATCTTTACCTCTGTGTCACCCCATAAAAAAAAACACAAAAAAAAAAAAACACACACACACACACACACACACACACACATCTTGGCTGCTGGTTTCAACCCACGCGCCCCTCTCTATCCAGGGCTGCATGCAAAAAGCCAGCTGTATGGCTAATCTGACATGCTAGCTGAGCTACACCTGTGTCTGCACAGCCAGGGCCCCGCCCCTCGGCGCCACGCCATCTGGGGAGACGGGAGGGGAGATGCACCAAAAAGAGGCCAGGTGGACCAGGTGTCGTTTCAGAATATCCCCAAATCATGGTCAAATGCCGTTGCGTCAAAATCCGGAAAGATCAATGGCGCCGATCCGTCAGACAGATCAAAAAGAGATCAAAGGAGCATTTCGGGTCGTCAAAAGGCAAGATGCTCGGCAACACGCAGCGTTAGAAAGACGTAGCCAAGTTAGACCCGCCCGGCAAAACACACCCCGGCAAAACACACCTGGTAGGGAGCGACTTTAAACATTCCGGTTTCATTGAAAGTGGATCGCTATTAACGACTGATCAGTATTAACGACTGATCAGAGCTGTGATCACTACAAACACAAATCTAGAATATTTCTGCACTTACTGTGAAGAATGTAAGGAATTTGTCTGCTTTCGTTTGCTTCTTTTGTCAACACTTCTAGGAAACTTTAAATTAGTCACAAGAAAGAAAAATCACATGTTCTGCCCCACAGTTCTGTGGTCAGTGGCGGTGACCTTTAACCCCCAGAAGAGTTTAACAGCTGTGTGTTGGTGTTTGAAACACACAGACTCATATTGGTTGGTTTATTTGTGAATTATTTGTGCGCCATCGCCCTAAGTGTGTCCACCTGGTTCTTTTCTGAACTCATTCAGAAGCGTGAACCCGTCGCTCCGACACCCGGAGTTCCCGTGCGGACTCTCGCGATGTTTGGCCCCCGCACCGGCGGAGCCCCGCGGGGTGTGGGGCCCAGCGGGGTGGGGGCCCGCCGGCCGAGGAGGTGCAAACCCGGACACCGAGCTGCAGGCGCAGGCAACGGGAGCGCGCCGCCACTTGTGTAGCGGCGCGCTCCCGCCTGTGCACGAATTAAGAGAAGAAGAGGTGGCGAGAGGAGGGAGGGGGGGGGCGCCATTTTTTTTCTGTGTGACGTCACGAATTTTCCTGAAAGTCAAAACAACCGTTGGCTGCGGAAGCGGCAGCCTTTGTAGCTTCTCGGAAATCCGTTTGATGTAGCCTCACGCGCCCAGCTCGCGGTGCCGCGTCTCTGTGTGCGCCAGCCGCTCGAGACGGCGGAAGACGAAATCACCTCGAGCCGTTTTCATGACGCGTGCACGGGGACACCAAAGCACCTGCCGCCACAGGTAAAACCGGCGCCGTCGCGGCGACATTAAAACGCGAGCGGGGCGACGTGGGTTGATGCCGTGGAAACGGTGGAAGGTGGGGGCGGTTCCGCGCGTGTCGGGGTGGGAAATCCGGTGGAAGGTGTCCGCTCTGGGGCAGGGAACCTCCCCGTAAGCCGCTTCCACGCTGCCCGCTGACGGTGCGCTAAAAAGCGGCGTTGAAGGCGTCCTCGGCCACGCGGATCCACGGGCGCTCCCCACGCTGACGTAGGAAGGAGGCCGCCGTGGGTCCGTGGACCTCCATCCACGACGGAGCTCTGCTCTAAACGCGTATTTCAGCGTGACAAATGGGACAGAAAAGAGGCCAATAAAACCCCAAACAGGGACATTTATTTGGTGCAAATATGCGAGAGGAAACAAAGTTTTGCCTCAGCGAGTTGAAGAGACCTTCAATGACATCAGAGTTTAGTGGAAAATCAGGAATTTGGTCGGGGTTGGTTTTGTAAGAGCTCCATGTCTGAGCCAGGTCTGGGGGGTCACAGGTGGAGGTTGGTTGATGGGCGGGGCTGAAGCAGGTGGAGCTACCGGCTGATGGAGAGATGCTTCTGTCCGATTTGACCGTTTTTGTGGTTTTCTGCCCTGAGTGTTGCTGTTGGCTCCTGGTGGTGGAGGCCAGTGGTTGTTCCCTCTCCTCCCTCTCCTCTCCTCTCCTCCCTCTCCTCTCCTCTCATTTCTCACATCGCTGTCAATCTAGGCACTCTGAATCATGAAGTCTCGGTTTCTCACATTCCTCCCCTCTCCTCTCCTCTCACCTCATTTCCACATCGCTGTAAATCAGGAACTCTGAATCAGGAAGTCTGGGTTTTCAAAACCAAACCAAATGATAGTAAACATGTTACTTCCTCCTCTAGAATAGCGGTAATAATGTTTCACACTGGTGTTGTTGAAAGGAACGGATTAAACCTGCTTTCATTGGCTGGAGCCATTCATCTTGGAGCAGCTAGCAGAGCAACACCCGAGTCTCGGTACCGAACCAGCCCACATCCTGGACCCAGATCCACACTGGAAACTGCTGCTGGCTGCTGTTCCCAGCCCAGCCATCCTGAGAACATGGTTTTCCCCTCTAAGGTTGATGGGAAGGCTAGGAAATCAGGTGAATCGCTGGGTTTGGAAAGCGCGCCACTGGCTGGGGCGCGATGGTGGCTGCAGCAGAGGAGAAAAGGCTGCGGCTCGGTTCTGGCGCTGCGGCTTGGTTCTGGCGCTGCTGGCTCCCTGCGGGCGCTGCTAGCTAGCTGAGACGAATAGCTGATTCCCAGTCGCTGGGCTGCTCTGCATTCAGTGTGTGCTGCATCGTGTTGCTACGTATTGTGTAGTACTGGTGCATCTGAGGTGAATGCTGCAGCTACTGCTGCGAGAGAGGGAGGGAGAGAGAGAGGGAGAGAGAGAGAGGGAGAGAGAGAGAGATAGAGAGAGAGAGAGAGAGGGAGAGAGGGAGAGGGAGAGGGAGAGGGAGCGGGAGTAGGAGCGAGGAGCAGGAGAGAGGAGTGCAGAGAGAGGGAGTGTGAGAGATTTGGTCAGAGCAACGGCGAGTGAGAGTCGTACCTCTACTCCAGCTGTTCTCCATAGTCCTGTTCTACTCTCCCACTTAAAAGATGCACTGCCATCGGCCACATAACGCGGCCCATCGCACACCACCCCACACACACACACACAGACACACACACCGTGCGTTACGGCTAAACAACTCCACACGCAGGGGAAGAAGCGAGCCTGGCTTCAGACCTCTCGGGGGTCCGGAGCTCTGGCCCTGGTGACCTGTGTCAGTTTGGCTCTGCGCTCTTCATCCATCGTCTTCGTCGTCCGGGGCGACAGGAGGAGGAAGCCCAGCCCGCCTCCGTCCTCGCAGTAGCCAGCAGTTTAACGTGTGCTTGCTGGCTGCTGGAGGGACGGGCAGAGAAAAGTGCCTCTTTTCGGCTTCTGACCCTCTTTCCTTTCACCTCCTTCCAGGCTGAGCCACTGGTGAGGAGGAAGGTCGCAGAGGGAACGAGTGCAGGAGAAAGAGGGGAGAAGACGACGACAAAGAGGGAGGCAGGCAGATAAGCCACAACAGGAAGCAACGCACGCTCCCTACACGCGCACACGCGCACACACACACACGCCGTGCGCTTGTGTGTGCGTGCACCCAAGAGGGAGAGACTGCACGACCGAGAGAGCCAACGGGAAAGGAAGGGAGGGAGAGTGACGCGGAGGCTGGGAGAGCCGGCCCCCCCTCTCCTCCTCTCCCTCTCTCTCTCTCCTCCCCTCCCCTCCTCCCTCTCCTCTCTGTGTGGAGCAGGCGTGGAGCGGCATCAGACTCGTGTGAAGAAACCATGAGCGATGTCACCATCGTTAGAGAGGGATGGCTCCAGAAACGGGGTAAGACATCCGCTGCCTCCTCTCCTTCCCCTCCTCGCTAGTCAGCTGTGCGCTCTCCCCTCCTCTTCCCCTCTTTCTTCTTCTTCTTCTCCTCCTCTGCCTCCTGTCTAGACTTGGGGCCTGGCTCTGCCTGTCCACATGTGCCGGTGGGAGGATGAGAGTGTTTGCAGTTCTGTGTGTGTGTGTGTGTGTGTGTGTGTGTTTGTGCGGCTTCTCCCTACAGGGACGTGTGTTTATAAGCTTGATGTTCTTTATGCTACTGCTCAGCTAAGATGAGGTTCAGTGATGCTGTGTGTGATTGTGTGTGTGTGTGTGTGTGTGTGTGTGTGTGTGTGTGTGTGTGTGTGTGTGTGTTTACCATGCCATCAATGACACGGGTGTGTATTTTTCAGCGGATCTGTAAGTTCTGACTCAGATATCTATTAATACAGTCGTTCATTATGTTCTGGGAGCGTCCTGAGTGGCTGCTGGGAGTCACATGTCGGGGCCGAGGCTGCGCTGGGGTGGAGGGTTCACGACAACATCCTGCTTCAGGGACAAACACCAACCGTGGTGAGCGTCTAGTGCAGCACTTCCCTTCTCCCACCGGCTCCGCTGCCCGCGTCTGTGCAACAAGGTCGGAAAGTGGGAGGAGGATCCCCGGAAGGGTCAGAGGGCGGAGTTCCGTCTTTGAGTGCTGACTCCTGGACCAACCCGGAGCTGCTCCGGGGTGGTCGGAGTGGGTTTGATGGGAAGGTGGGTGAAGGTTTCGGGGGGATTCCCGGGCTTCCGGGTCATCGTGTCCCTGCCGGAATCTGGGAATGTGTGAGACTCACTGTGGACGCGGAAGTGACGCGGTGCATAACAGACCCCACGGGCTTCTGGGTAATGGAGTGTGCAGAATATGTTGCAGGACACCGATGAAGACCTGTCAGGGGCAGGTCTTCATCGGTGCGCCACAGTCATCCTCACCCCCCCCAACCACCCCCCAGTCACGACGCCGCTCTGCCAGCCTTCATCCCTGTGTGGGAGAAATAGAAATAGAGTTTGAGGAGTGTGTGTGTGTGTGTGTGAGGAATATGAGCCTGTGTCTGCATTATATGCTGCGGTATTGTCTGTCTGCGTTGGTGCTGACTCACCGTCCTGGTTGCAATACTGCAAAGACTGGAAACGTTAGTCATGAGACGGCTTTTTACTGAAATGAGAGTGACTGACAAAGGTAGTGAAACTTACTTCACACACACACACACACACACACACACACACACACACACACACACTCATTTGTGGCGCTTGCGCTCTTATTCATTCAGTTGTTTTGGTGTAACCAAATGTGTGTGTGAGACCGAGCCGGTTGACAGCGTGGAGTTCTTTGTCGTTTCTACAACCAAAAGCAGGAAACTGGTGGCCCACAGCAGGCGTGTTTGGTAATTATTGCATGAATTCCCGGTGAGGCGTCGCTGCAGAGTTCAGGCAGCAGCGTGTCCTCGCCCGACCGGAGCGCTCGGCCCTCGCTTGGTGACTGCCGTGGCGGCGTTCCTTCTTCCTTCCAGGCCCAGGAAGAGAGAGTGAAGGTGGTGGAAACCTGAAAGGCCGAATATTTGGGACAGACGCCTTTTCTCCAGATGGCTGTGTGGAATTGCTTCTTTTGTTCCGGTTCTTCTCAGGGTCCGAATCTCTTGTTTGGAGGCTCTGGGTTGAGCTCTGGTGGTTCTGTGTGTGTGTGTGTGTGTGTGAGTGTGTGTGTGTGTGTGTGTGTGTGTGTGTGTTGGTGTGTGTGTGTGTGCCTGTCCGAGTTTGTGTGTATGTGTGTCCTGTCCAGGGTGTATTCCTGCAACTCAGCCTGCTGCTGGGAAAGTCTCAGATTGGGAAGAGGCGACAGAGATGAACCACTAAATTCCAGATGTTGGACAGTTCTGAGCTGCTGGAGGAGGCTCTGAGGGTCACAGGTCAAAGGTCATGACCTGAACTCTGCTGCTCATCAGTGAGCTTCAGTAATGGGGAGGAACCGAGGCTGTCTCCAGAGCATCAGGTTTCCAACATCCTCCCCTTCCCACATGACCTTCCCAGGTTGCTGCTCTGAGGAATATTCGGTGTTTTTGTGGTTCCGGCTGGCGGCGCCGTCCTCCTGGTTCCTGGTGGTTCCCGGTGGGACGGAGGTAGCTGGCGGAGGCCGGAAACCTCCAGCTGTGGAGGCCCCAGGCCTCCTGGGCACGGAGCCCCCCGTGGCCCCGCTGCGGGGGAGTCTGCTGGGGGTTCAGTGGGTGCAGGGAGAGCAGCCATCTTGGTTCAGCGAGTTCTCTGCTGCTGGAGGCTGCCGGGCTGGATCAAGTGGCAGATCTCTGATATCAATCACCAGCCGCCGCTGCAGCGATGCCCTTCTGCTCTCCTCCTCCTCCTCTGTCCTTCCTCTGCTCTACAGCTTGTCGACACAACACTCACCTTTCATTGCGCCCCCCCCCGTCTCTGCCTACGTATCTCCTTTCATTTTTTTCCTATCCTCTGCTTTTTTGCAGCCGTGCGCGCTCGCACAGGGCGGCTTTGTTATGAATGGCATCCTCTTGCATATCCGGAGGAAGCGTACGCTCCGGCGTGGCTTTACAAACGCTCTCCATTGTCCTGGGAATGACTCACTCCGCTGCAGTGAATGGCAGCCAGCCAGGCCGTCGGAAGGACCGACGGCAGTGCAAACAGGCGGGAGCTCACAGATAAACAGCCCGCAAAAACAGCCCGACACTAACCCGGCCAGCGCACATCGGGGCCCAGCGGCTTCCCGGGAGGCGGCGGCTAGCTGCTCCGTCCCAAACGGAGGAGGCAGGCGGCCGAGTGCCACCTGCTAGATTCCAATCAAATGAAGCGTTAAAGCTGCTGAGCTCACGATGGATGGATGGATGGAGGGATGGAGGGATGGATGGAGGGATGGAGGGATGGATGGATGGACTGCTGAATGTCTCCATCCCTCCACAGCGAACGTGTGAAGGTGCCGGTCGCTGTGGTCAGAGGTGATGCAGAAATCCGGATGTAGGGTTTTCGTTGGGACACCGGTGTCAGCTTCCGCCCTCCCGGGGACGGAGGAGGGAGGCGGTGTGAGGTGGAGGAGCTCCAGCGTCTCAGGGCTCGAGGGGAGCAGGAAAATGGTGTGGAAAGAGAGAGAGGGTGAACACAAGTGGTGGAAACGAGTGTGAGGAGCACTCGGAGCAGAGCCGCTGCTCCTCCACGTCCGGAGCAGCTGCTGCGCCGCTGAAGGAGCCGCTCGTGCACGTCCCTGAGATGGGGACGGGGAATGTCCAGCCAAGAGGGACACCCCGAGGCAGAGCTGGGAACCGGAGGTGTCCCCCCGCCCGAGCTGGAGAGGGGAGAGGGGGCTCTGACGTGCTGGCCGAACCGGCTTCAGCTGGCTGCTTCCAGCCCGGCGGGCTGCTGGGGGGCTTTGGCGATTACAGGAGGCAGGTCAGGGTGGGGGTCGCTCCGGCCGGCAGATTAGTGGCTCCACCAGCGGCCCCGGAGAAGGGCCCCGGAGTGTGACCGCTTGATCTCATATTTTCTCTCCTATAAAATATTGATTCTCAGCTTTTCTGCGGAGGAATCTTAATAAGGGAAAGCGGAGGAGGAAGATGGAGGAGGAAGATGTGAGTCTGGGGTGTGTGTCCCCGGAGTCGTCCTCACCGGAACCTGGACTCGGGGTTTAAAGAGCGCCGCTCCTGCGATTAGACCCTCCAGCATGACAACACAGATCTAGGAGGGTTAAGAAGATGAGCATGGACACGAGGAGCAAGGAGCTGGAGGAGCTGCGAGGTGCTGGAGGAGCATGAGAGGCAGCTTAGGAGGGTGCTGGAGATGAGCTGGAGGAGCTGGAAGGAGCTGGAGGAGCTGGAGGTGCTGGAGGAGCTGGAGGAGCTGGAGGAGCTGGAGGAGCTGCAGGAGCTGGGACCTGCAGGAAAGGTCTGGGCTGTTCCCAGTGACCTCCTCCCAGGTCAGATGCAGGAAGCTGCTCAGAGCTTCGGGTGTAAAGAGGACAGGAGCTGTTCTGTGATCTCTTGTGTGGAGATTAGGCTGCTGATGGCGCAGTAGCCAGGTTAAAGGGACAGTCCGTCTATTTATAGCCTCCAACCTGTAATCTGTCTCTGACAGGATTAGTTCAAATGCTGGCTTGAGCCCATGAGCCAAAGACGCGCTGAGGGTGTGAAGCCTGCAGAAACACCTGCACACCGGGGCTGCTTCCTGGTTCTGCCCAGTTTAACCGTCAAACCTGAGGATGCCTCCTCGCTCCCCGGCCTCCTCCGTCTCTGGTTGCCGGTCTCCGGTCGTTAATTAGCCGCCCCTGACAGAATCCCCGGTGGGGCGCGGGTGGAGGCCAGCGGAGGCAGCGGTAACGGTGTCAGCAAAGCTTGGCTCCGCGTTCTGAGAGGGCTAAATGTCCCCCATATGGTCGGCTGGCTCAGGCCTGCACATCAGCGGCCTCTCATTAAACCCATGCCTGAGTACCCCAAGGTAAAGAGGAACACACACACACACACACACACACACACACACACACACACACACACACAGCTACAACCAGGAGGTGGACGCTGGAAGGGGGCCTGCCTGCTTTTTTCTAAGCACCTTAAAGCGGTGGAGTGGTTCCGCTGCCATCTGTCGTGGCGAGTTTTGCGTTTGTGTACCCGGCAAATGTTGGATGGATTAGAAGGCAAAGAAGGAAAGAGAAGAGAGGTGCTCGTCGCTGCTGGACGAGAAGAAGACACGAGGAGGAGCAGCTGGCAGATATCGCTCCACGCGCTGGAACCCGTCTCTGGGTGGAACCTTGGTGGGAACCAGAAACCCGCAGCTGGACAGGGACGGTCCCAGCCTCACCCGTCGGGGCCTCCGTCAGAGGTCACCTGACGGAGGTCACCTGACGGAGGGCCGGCCTCCGAGCGTTGAATGGACGCTTGCTGGAGCAGGTGTAGAAGAGAGAGCAGCAGTTAGTGAGCTGGAGAGCACTTAGTGTCAGGCCTCAGCGCAGCACGTGAATGGAACGTTCAACAAAGCACTGCTGGCCTGGTGTGAGCCTGCGCGTGTGTGTGTGTGTGTGTGTGTGTGTGTGTGTGAGAGAGACACACACACACACAGCATGTGTTTGAGTGTGGTTGTGCGGGTGGGCTGGGGTACTTGACGAGGAGTTCT
>CAAE01007445.1:11468-21824 GCA_000180735.1 Tetraodon nigroviridis | reverse complement strand
ATTGTAAACTGTTTTCACGTATTTACACTTTCACAGTATTTAAGCAGAAGCTAACATGTGCTAGCAGCTAAAGAATTGAGTCCGCGTTTTTCAAAACAGATAAATTGTTAACTCCTAAAATAAATTTTGTACTCAGCAGAACTTTAAACATGTTTCTGTTTGCGCAGTAGAGCGACTTACCTTCATCTTGGTCATACATGTTCTCCCAACAAAATACTTAAGCCGCACAAACGAAAGCACAACAGATGAAGACAAAACGTAAATGTTGTCGGCGCCTTAGCTTTATCTGCGCATGCGCAGATTTTGTGACACGGTTATATTTTTTTTAGCCCCTCGAAAGCTTTATTAACATCTAAACAATGAACAACACGACAGGGTATGGTCAGATATTAAAAAGATTTATTACAGCAACAAAATAAACTTGCAAAAAACTCAAAGATAAAGAAACTAGTTTAGTTTGAAATGCAATTATTGAAATAATAATACAAATAGAGCAATTTTTTTCTTTAATAAAGACATTAACAATAGTGTAGATCAAATATTAAAGACTTTGAGGAACTTTGACTTGATTTTTCAAGGATCAACAGAATATAATAGAACTTTTTTCAATTATCTATTCATTCTATTGATCCTTAAAAAATAAACGGTCAAAGTTCCTTAAAGCTATTGATCAGCATATTTGATGTTTGGTTGATTTATGACCAAGGCCAAGGGCTTTAATCACAAAGCAACCCACCTGTGTTATGTAACATTTAATATTACTTTTGCTAATAACTACAGGTCCCAGGTAACTTGTACACGTTGTACACCTATTTTTACATTCACCTATCTGCAATAAAGCCAGACAACTCAAAAGTTCTCCCTCTCTCTCTCAGTGCTTTGAGCCTCAAACAGTAAACACAGTCCATAATCCGCTGCCTCATTTAGCAACATTTTCACCAAGTTTAACCCAAGACGAGCAACGGTGACAGACAAACTGACTGAAAGTAGTGCGAGTAACTGGAGTATTGCTTTGGGCGTAAGTCACAGTATATGTGGAGAAACGAGCTGCTTGTTACTCGAGGGTCCCTCTGGTGGATTGACCGGCAGCGTTTCAAAGCCCACCGCCACCTATCGGTCTGGAGTCTGACAATCATTCACTACTTATTCATTTGAATTCACTCCTGCCATCGTAACATGGGGAACACAATGACATAATTCATACGTTATGTTAAAATGATTTCGAGCTAATTAAATGCACAGAATGAGGACATTTTTAGCACGTCTGTAATTCACTTTGTCTTCTCATAAGCAGCGGAAGCGCTCTTCCACGGAGCTGACCCGACCATCCGGACGTTAGAAACAGGCGGTAAGCTAAAGCGTTAGCTTTAGCGATTAGCTGTTGGGAAATGATGTATTAATTTAAAGATTCTAACGTTCTGTTCTGCACACGAAGAAGACTAGACAAGCTAGCTGCTTTCAGGAGGAACACGGAAACGGTAACGGCCAGAAGAGGTGTTGGTTGTGGTATGTTTTCTTTATCAAATGTTTGGGTTAAACAATGTAATGGAAAAGGCGTATTACACAAGATTTAAAGATTATTTTGAAGCACTGGAACTAGTTAACGATCATGATTTTACAGGGTATGGCCGGCTAATAGTTTACTGCTAACGATGCGGGAAGCTAAAATGACTTTGGTCCTTGCAAAGTGAACTGGGTGTAATTTTAAAAAACAAAAACGCCTGCTAAAAATTGTTTCTCTTTCTCCGCAGTGTCTGATATGAGCAACATTGTAAGTTTTCTTCTTTAGTCAACCTCTTTGTTACTTTCGGAATATTCAGCATGCCAATATTTATAACTGCTACCTAAAGGAAACCAGTGATCATTAAACTGGACCTGCTTAATACAAGAATCTCATCTATGGTGGCGTATGTACAGTCCACGGTGTTATGGTGTCGCGGTGTTGTGATGTGTGTCAAGGATCAGCGGAAAAGGAGGAGCACCGGAAGCCCTCACGGTATCCGGCCCAGCACTAAGACCAGGAGACGCGTTAGTGCCCGGAGGGGGCGAGGGATACCAGCACATCTAATGGCAACGCGGAGCCAACCGCAGAGGCCATCGATGTGGTGGACTGTCAGTAACCGTCACTTTTGTAACGCTAAGTTGCCAGTTCCATCAGTAATCCATTGGTTTTGTGTTTAGGTGTGGAGGAAGTGGTGGACCTGACCTGTGAGGGAGCAGAATGTGCTGTGGTCGATTTGACTAATAATGACTCTGTGCTGGTAACTAACACAACAGCATGCTTGTATCACATACACACACACTCCCTCACTCCCTCTTTGACCTCTCTTGTTTATGTACCGCCGCTGCTCCTTCAGCTGCTGGATGAAGGTAAATGCCTCTTTTTAGTGAAAAAAGGTTTAAGTGAGGGGTTTGTCTAACATACATGTTCTCCAGGTCCTCAGAGTAGCAGAGTCACCACAGCTGAGAGCTATGTGGTCAGCAGTGATGAAGATGACCATGGGGCTCCTGCCCAGAAGACTGCAGGTGTTTCCGTACAGGCCAACAGCCCTTTTAGGTAACACACTGAGCCCTGCTCATGATTTATCTTCAGGTCAAACATTGATGCTGCCAATAAAACTGTTTCACTGCATGAGACTAAACTCTCTTCCACTTCCACTATCTCACAATTGGGACATTAGACCAGGTACTTTCTAGTTCCTTCACCAAGTTCAAAGTGAGCTTGGGTGCTCCTTCTAAACTTGCTTGAGAGTGTAAACAGCGACGTCATCTAGAGCAGAACTTTTCCCATACGCTTTGCGTTACAGCTCAATGTGTTGTATGTTTAGCCATATAGTTGTCATGACAACCAGTCATACAAGTTAATAAAAGGGTTCTGATGTGCTCTTTTTCAGACCAATTCCGGGGACGATTAGCTGTCCTATCTGCCTGGACTCGTACTGTGAGGTAACCTTCAACACATCTGTTGCTAACCTGGATGGACGACTGAATTCTGCTCTCTGATTGGACTGTTGGTGCTTGCAGATTGTGGATAGCGGCAGATTGGTTGTTTCCACCAAATGTGGACATGTGTTCTGCAGCCAGTGTCTGAGAGATGCTCTGGCATCATCGCACACGTGTCCCACCTGCAGGAAGCGATTGACCCAACGCGAGTACCACCCACTTTATGTCTGACATGGTCTCACTGGGGGGGGGTGAGCTGCAGTTTGAGTTTTTTGTTGGTTTTCATTATTCAGAAAGTGTTGAAGGATTATTATTGTATATTATGGATTAAAGATCATATAATTTATTTTTTGTAATTTTTTAACTATAATCTGTTCGATATTAATACATTTTGGGGTCTGAAGAGGAATTCTGGCCTGTGTAATTACAGCAAAGACTGGTGAAATTGTTGTGTGGAGAGATTATTTTTCTATTTATACTATAAAATGAATTCTACAACTACCTAACATTAGTAATGAAATTACTACAAAATATTGCCAATTTCTTGTACAATCACTATAAGCATTGTTGTCTGTGTAGGTTCTCAGTCATCCAGGTCATAGTTATCCGAGAAAAGATTCTGTGTTCATCTGGACGTTTACTATAAGCATTGATAGATTTTTTTGGACAGTAGGGCAGTTTTTTTCACAGATGGCTAAAGAAATTTTTTTTCTATTAAAGATTTAGGAAACAACAAATCATCAGGTTTTAATGTCTTAAGATGAGTTCCACTGACTATTTGGAAATAAGTTTGCTTTCTGTTTTTATAGAGCCTTAAAAAGTTAGAACAAAACAGCAAAGATTAAACATTCCTATTAAACAAAATTTTGAAACATAAATGACAGATGATGCATTCTATGAAATGGCAAAATAAAAGTGGCCTCTGCTCTATCTGCCATAGAGAATTCTACTGGATTAATCAGATTAAATGGGAATTCTCGAAGACCGTCCAAGTCATGCACTCCAGCCAAAAATACAAAAAGATTTAGAAATTCTGACTACCAAAAATGGCAAAAGATTTCTAATAATAAACCCAGATATTTAGAACTGATTTCTAAGTTTATCAGAGATTATAAAAACAATAGCCTCACAAAGAAAAAATTTAGTTTTACAGGAGGCCTTAATATTCTAGATTTTTCTTTCAGCAATATAAAAGACATCAATTAGATTAAACATGTGAAAAAGTTATGCAACCCTCCAGGTAACACCTTGGCTTCCCACTCCAGGCTTGTGCTGTTGGCAAGTTTACCAATAAACCTTAATGTTAACCTTACAAAACTAAGCCATGTACCCAGTTAGAGTATTTATTTCGCATTTCTCGTCTTGAGCGTTTGTGTAGGCTACAAAGAGGTCGCTCATCTTGTGATTCTGAGTCATGTTAGTCACAGGACTGATGAGTCATTGTCACCTGACAGGCTTTCTACTCCTGATTGGCTGCTGCAAAGTGAGTCTGACGTCAGACTCCAGAAATCTGGAAATACGAATAAATTGCAGAACAGAAATGAACTACTTTAAGCGTTTAGACACTCCACGGGGCTTGCCAGTTCATAAAGTGAGGAATTTATCAGTCTACGCACTGACAGGATCGGTGCCTGTAGCGCTCCTAACTTTCCCTTCCTTCAGTCCTCGGCCTGTCGAGCTCCTGGAGCTGGCTAATGACATGGCTGTCACAGATTCACCCATCCTCTGGTGGGGCTCAATCCGAGTACACGCAGCCCATAAATGATCGGTAAATGCGGTGCTGCACATCCTGGAGCTGCAATGTTCATAAAACAGCCAGTGTCCGAAATAAGCGAGCCCATCTGACCCATCACCCTGTTGATACAGTCGACTACCAAAAGGGATTTCAGGAAAACATGGCTTACGGCTTCATACAGTATCCAAACTGAAATGTCATCCTTGGAACTCAGAAACTTTGTAAATTAACGGCGTAACGATGACTCGGCGGTTTATTTTTTGGTTTTTTTTCGAACTCTGTCACATGACTCAGTCTCTGCTGGCCTGCCATTGGTTGCCTGGGCGGGGCTTTGTCTGCGGACCAATGGCAAACGAGCCTGTAAAGGGTTAGGAAGTAAACAGTCGAGTGAAGAATAAAAGCTGCGTCACATACTTTTCCTGAGGATTCAAGTGTCATACCTGCTAGTGCTCGCTCTCCTTGGCTGATAATCTACTTTCTACGCGCCGATCGGAGCAGAATGTCGCTGACGGTGAAGGCCTACCTGCTGGGGAAGGACGAGGCGGTCAAGGAGGTCCGGAGGTTTGCGGTGGACCACGACGTCTCTTCCAGCTTCGAGTACCTCTGCCGAAAGACAGCGGAGATCTTCAGCAACCTGAAGAACAGCGCATTTACTATGTTCTACAAAGGTAAACAGCCACGGTTAAACCTGTCCTTTAAAGGAGGATAAATTAATACAATCTAATGTAAAGATACTTTCCAGGGATCATAGAAATAAAACGTCATTCGAAGCTGCTCCGCAGAAGCTAGTCTGCTTTGCTGACCATCTCCGCGGGTCTCTAACTCCTAGTGCTCTAATTCTGGAGGCTACAAAAGTAACTTTTTATCACAATGGCGTTAATGACATTTCAGATGAAGATGAAGACCTGGTTGCTTTTTCCTCTGATGATGAACTGATGATGGGACTGGGCTGCATGAAGGACGCCACCTTCCGCATCTTCATCAAAGGTACAGAAAAACGACACTGGCAACACACCTGTACAGGTGATGTTGGAGAGTGATCAGGGTAGAACGACAAACTTCGGCCTAGCCAGGGTATCGAGTGACACAACTGGCTCAACCTGCTCCCCTGAAACCCTCAGGTCCCAGACACGGTCCACAGAAGGTGGAGCAGAGGGTTGATGAGTTGGAACCAGGCAGCAGAAAGAGTTCATTTGTTTTTCTGACCTCTTCCAGAGAAGAAGGAGCACCGCCGAGACTTTCCTCTTCATGCTCTCCCCCCGTTTGGCTTTGGCCACCCGCCTCCCCCACCTGGGGCTCATCACACCCTGCCCCCTCCGATGGTCCCTCCTCAGGTCCTGCACCCTAGCGTCACCTGTGATGGCTGTGAGGGACCCGTGGTTGGAACTCGCTTCAAGTGTTCCGTTTGTCCCAACTACGATCTTTGCTCGGCCTGCCAGGCGAAGGGGACGCACACGGAGCATCCTCTGCTGCCCATCTGGCACCCGCTGCAGGTGAGCTGCATCATGGGAGGTGGGCTAACCTTCTGGCTAGGTCTTCTTAGGGAATACATATTGGTTTCCTTTCTGCTGCAGTGGTTTCCTCGGGGAAAGTGGATGAAGTGGATGAGACACTGTATGTGGAACCAGAACCAGGCTCCCAACGCGAGCCAGAGCCACGGCCCGGACCCCAACCGGCCTCCAGCCGCTGCAGCTGCTGCAGCTGCAGCGGCTGCTGCTGAGTGCAGCAACCCCTCTGGTTTGTATCTGGTGTTGGTGGTTCACACACTCAACGGTTTAACTGATCCATGCTGAGGTGTGCGTGCTGAACAAGCCCATCATCGATCATCTGTTTTTTTAGCCTCGCAGGCTAATGTGGACTTCCTGAAGAACATTGGCGAGGGTGTGGCAGCCATGCTGAGTCCACTGGGTGAGTGGCCTCACGGACACCTGTAGCTGTCCAGCCTGCAGGCTGGCTTCACTGCTGTCAACAGGAGGTGTGGCCTTTGTGCAGGTATTGACGTGGACATCGATGTGGAACATGAGGGACAGCGGACTAAGGTGACAACACCCCTCCAGAGCGAGAAGGCTGAGAAAGACTTGGGGGCTGAAGCCAAAGATGGAGGAGAGGTCACGAGTGATTGCAACACCAGCGAGGGAACAAAGGTGAGTTCTTCAGAGACATTTCCCATCAGCATATGCCCACTAAGGAAGGAGGGGGGTGGAGGTTCCTGTCACTGCCCTCCTCAGGCCAAGGAAACAGGGAGACCTCATTCATGTGTGTTTAGCAGGGACACAGGGACTCTGATGAGGAGTGGACTCACCTGAGCCCCAAAGAGGTGGATCCTTCTACTGGGGAGCTGCAGTCCCTGCAGAACCAGGGGCTGCCTTCAGGTGGTCCAGCGGGCCTGAAGGAGGCGGCCCTGTACCCCCACCTTCCAGAAGGTAAGCCCAGGAAGGCGGAGCAGGCAGGCTAGTGTCGCCTCTGCTAACATTTGTCTGTGTGTCACAGAGGCCGACCCTCGTCTCGTCGAGTCCTTGGCTCAGATGCTGTCCATGGGGTTCACCGACGAAGGTGGCTGGTTGACTCGTCTTCTTCAAGCCAAAAACTTTGACATCGGCGCCGCTCTGGATGCAATCCAGTTTGCCAGACATCCTGACCAGCAGCCGCGCTGACGGCATCTTGGTCTGACCGTCCTGTCAGCCTGCTGATCTTAACCAATAGTCTGATGGAGTAAAGCCTCAGGTGGTTCCAGGGTCAGCAGCCATGTCGCTTTCATGTTTCTGGGAACAATAAAATCAAAGTATTCCATGTCTGCCTGGTTCTTCAGATTCACGGGTACTTTTATTGAGCTTTTCACAGCTATTGTGTCAACCACTAAACATTAGTTGCTTGCCTTGTATCAATAAAACTCTACAACAATCCTACAAAGACCAAAGAAAGGGTGGGCTCGTTTGTAGAGGGATCGCCTGACCTTTGCTCCAGCACAGATCTACACATCAAGGCGCAGCTGGAAGGAACTCATCAAAGTCTTCACCAGTGTCAAACATGGAGGAAGGCCGAGGCAGCGAGGCTCTGTGGAAGCTAGTTAGCTCCTGAGAGGAGAAGGGAGATGTGCTCCACCCACCAGCACAGGTCTGCTCCTGCTGCCCCCGCTGCTGCTGCTGCTCCTGCTCCTCCTCCTGCTGCTCCTCCTCCTGCTGCTGCTGCTGCTGCTGCTGCTTTTCCTGCTGCTCCTCCTCCTGCTGCTGCTGCTGCTTTTCCTGCTGCTCCTCCTCCTCCTCCTCCTGCTGCTGCTGCTGCTGCTGCTGCTGCTGCTGCTCCTCCTCCTCCTCCTCCTCCTGCTGCTGCTGCTCCTCCTCCTCCTCCTGCTGCTGCTGCTGCTCCTCCTCCTCCTGCTGCTGCTGCTCCTCCTCCTCCTCCTGCTGCTGCTCCTGGCTGCTGGAGCTGAGGAATGGGAGCCAACGACTCACCGGACTAACTCTGACAATGGTGCTGGTCGGACTGGGAGACCTGGTGCAGTCCTTGCTGGCTGGGTGAGTGCCTGGTTTCTTCAGACTGGACTGGTCTGAGTGCTGATGAAAGGAGGAAACAGACAGTAAGTCTTCTGACATGTTTCATGATGGTCAGTGAGGAGGGAACGCTCATCTTCATCTTTATCTTGTGAAGATGAAGATGAGTGTTGTCTGTGCAGGTTCTCAGTCATCCAGGTCATAGTTATCCGAGAAAAGATTTTGTGTTCATCTGGACTTCTCAATTTTCATTTGGAAAACGTTTCTCCTTCTATCCAAAAGGCTTCATCAGTTCTGATCAGGTTAGGTGCAGAGCTAGCAGATAGAGCCCTTGTGGACCGCTGGCATGCTAATGTCAGCTGCGAGTCTTTACATTAGTATGCCGGTGGTCTGGATGGCTGCGATGGACTGGCGACCTGTCCAGGGTGGATCCCTGCCTTCGCCCTAAGAGAGCTGGAGATGGGCACCAGCAGACCCCCGCAACACCACTGGGTATTAAGCGGGTAGGATAATGGATGGATGGTCTGGATGGATGTCTCGGGGGTCGTTAGCAGGGTCGTTGAGTGTTCTGCTCCTGCTCATCTTCAGAAGAGGAGGAATGGAATTCCTCCATCTGGATGCTAGTCACTGGTCATTATTAAGGAAAAATAGGGAAAAGACTATTAAAACATTGGAAAACCATTTAAGGGAAAGAGGATTTTTAACATCCAACACCAAAGAACCAGAGTTTCTGAAAGAAGCCATTTAGGTTTGTATCATTAAAGCTAATCAGAAAGCTATCATACTGAGAATATTACACTGAATCCACTTTTGAAATGATGATTTAGAAAAAAGAAATACTAAGAAAATTCACTTGATGAATGAATGAAGTTGCAACGTATGAGGAGTAATGATGTTATTTTCTGATTTTGAACGTTCTCAGACAATCCCTTTTCACATGAGAAGGTCTTCTTCTGTCATGTCCTGACTCCAGACCAGTCTGAAGGTCTCCTCCGTCTTCTCTGAATGTGATCACTTTAAATCCAAATCCAACCAAAAAAACTTACCTGGATCAGGGAGCTAACGTGAATGCAGAGGTGGCATTTGATATGAAAGAACAAACAGGTGATTTCAGGTGTTCCAACTACATAGAAAGTCCAGTCGTACCTTTCTGGTCCTCTGGTGTTTCCATGTGGCTGCTACCTGTTCAGGCAGAGGCTCTTCTGTTCTCCTCCTCTTCCTGCGAGAGCATGTAAAAACACATTTTTAGAGTTCTTCCATGGTTCTTCACCAGCTGTCCTCCAGCGCACAGACCACAAAGTCATCAGGTCAATATAAACCCAATTTTAGGATCTGCCAAACGTATATAACAACATGTGTTGTTACAGAGATGTAGATGTGAGCAGCTGACTGGTTTTCTCCAAAGATCTGGTTCCACCAAGAGGAATCTTTGCTGTTTATGACGATTTTGAACAAGCTTTTGTCTGGAATTTATCAGAAAGTAAACTTGTCCTGGTAGGGTTTGAGTGGACCATGATGGCAGAAGTTTGAGGTGCTGACGTTAGCACATGAACCAAGTGAAGGTGAGGAACGTTCTGCCTGTAGACTTTAGGCAGGAACCCACCATTGGGGCTGTGCAGAGGCCAGCCAGTCCTCCTCCTGCTGCTGCTCCTCCTCGTCCTGCTGCTGCTGCTGCTGCTTCTCTTTAACACACAAGTATTTGCTCCAGCAGCTCTCCGCTTGGCTTCGCTGATAGAAAAAGATCTTTGTTACCAGGAAGCTCCAAAAGATGCATTTTGGTGACATCAAGTGTGGAATTCAAAGCAGCAGAAGACCCCCCCAAACCAGGACCAGGTGTCCATCCATCTTGGGCCAGCAGTGACCTTAATGGCCCCGATGGACAACATGCTCGTGTGTCCTTAAGGTGTCCAAGTTAGGTCTAGGTCTCACATGCCGACCCCTGACCATCTCAGCGGCTCCGCTCTTCAATCCGCTCAGGTGGTTTTCATTTTCATTTCATTCACACGATTTATCTATCCATCCATCATCCATCCATTCTAGTCTAGCTTCAGCAGCACATAACTTTTGTTTTTTACCTCGTTCTCTCTTTGTTCCTCATCCTCGTCTCCATTTTCCTCCATCTGCTTCCTGCCAACATCCATGGAGACGCAGAGCAAGAAAGAGAGAGAGAGAGACAGAGAGAGAGAG
>CAAE01007445.1:0-10318 GCA_000180735.1 Tetraodon nigroviridis | reverse complement strand
TATTTTTTACACACACACACACACACACACACACACACACACACACACACACACACCCTGTCAATTCCTCTGTGAATAATGTGATTGGACAGACGAGCCTGCTTTAGCAGACCTTCTGGGAGTCTGAGGGTGAAGCTAGCATTCACGGCCAGTTACCATAGCGACAAGGACTGGGACTCCTGCTCCTGCATCATGGCTCCTCTCCTGGAGTTCAGCTTCTGGACGTGGTGTCTGCAGTCCCTGGCAGAGCCCCGTCCAAACTCCTGCAGACAGGAGACACACACACGGACGCTCACACATCTAAAGAGAAAGCAGGTCTCCACCAACCTGCTGTAGCATCAGCAAGTGTCTGAGAATGGGAAATACTGATATTAACATTTGGGAAGGAAAACTTTTCATCTTCTCCACAATCTCATTTTTAGCCAGAAAACAAAAGAAACCGAAAGTGGAGAACAAACATCAATGATATAGTTTATAGTCCTTCAAATTTGATCACAGTACTAAATGAGTGATTCTGGGGGAGAGAGAGAGATAATAAGAATGGCACCTTCAGAAGCGACTGTTTCTGTCCACACAGTTTGCAGGACCATCTGGAGACCTTCTTCACCTGAGAAAGAACACAGAAAGGTTCCTTTGGAGAACTTCTGACTGTCCGACCCAAACGAGCGAGGATCAGCCCAACTTTTGTATTTCTTGTTCTAGGATCCGTGAAAAGTTGTTGAAAGCACGGATGAGTGCACACCAAACATTTCGTCTGGTTTTTCTGTTCGCAGGTCAACAAGAAAATGCGCCCTCGTGTCAACCCAAACTAGGGATAATAAAGGAGGAAAAGGTCGAGAGGCTGTTCTGCTTTCCACACGAAGGCCCAAAGCCGAGGCGGGACAGCGACGCCAAACAACAATCCAGAGATGATCCCTTTAAAAAGCAGCAAAACCTGTTTGTTGATTCCTAACCCACCTCCAAACGCAGCCTTGTTGCGTATGAGTCAAACTAAATGTTTAAAACACAAAACTGACGTGAAATGAATTTAAATCACAGTTGAAGTTAGCTCGTTAGCCGTTAGCTCGTGGTCACCTGATGAACCTGGAAGGTTTGGCAGGAATAACAAAGCACGACGTGAAACTCCTGAGGCATGGCGCTCAGACAGAAGCGGTCTCGGCTTCGGGCCCGGTTCTGCTCCGGTTCCGCTTCGGCTTCGCCCAACTTTCTCCGGATAAACTTCCCGGGTCCGTTTGAACAGCAGCCGTCAATCACGCGTCCGCGCTGACGTCAGAGCTGACGCCAGAGGCTGAGGGCAGAGCGCCCCCAGCAGGCTGAGATCGGTACAGAGCCGTCAGAGCTGGGAGCAGCTCGGTGGTGGAGGGGCTTCATCAGGAGCTGCCCCGGTGCTTTCCCCAGGCTCAACTAGGCTCATTCTATTACACCAATAACAGAAAAATATACATTCATTAGGGTTAGGTTGTTTAATATTACAGAGCAATAACTGATTATAAAAAAGGGTTTTAATGCAGAAACAAGCACAGTTTAAAAATCTGGCATCAAAAAGAGTAAAACCAGGAGAAAAAAACGGAAAGACACGTGTGCAGCCTATCAGAATAAAAGGAGGAGAGCAACAAGCATACAAGTGTGGTGGGCTGAGCAACCCATGGATCATCTACCGACTCTGGTCCTGACAAATGAAATCAGCTGTTCTTCAGGTCAGAGCCAGGATGGTTCCAGTCCACCTTGGTTCACCTAATTACCCTCAGCAGAATATTCCATCAGCAACAAAATGCAGAAACGCCTCAAAAACAAGTGTGAAAAGAAGAGTTTTTTAAAAACAGAGAGTGACAAAGGTAAAAATCAGTCAGTCCAGCTGTAGCATCGCTGGCTGCACCTTGTTTGGACACCATCAGACGCTGTTGGTTTGAAAATGCTGAGACAAAGGGAACGTTGACGCTGGCTGGAGGCGTATCCAGCTTTGAGTTTCAGACCGTTTCAGAGCCGCAGACGTGGCGAAGACAGGGAGCCGTCGTCACCACAGATCCGTGAACGCCTGGACAGGTCACCTCCAGGGTGGAGTAGACAGGTGAGATGACAGGCGGGCGGAGGCCTCTCAGCGGGACTGTTGAGTGAGTTCGTGGTCAGAGGCGGAGCTTCTTTGGCGCTCTGTGGCCCGCTGGGCCTTACATGCTTCCACCTTGCTTTGGATGTCCCGCTTCCTCTCAAAATAGTCAACGAGCGGTGGCTCCGTCAGCAGCGAGGCCAGCACCTGCTCAAAGGTGACCGACCAATCAGCATCCAGCACGCTGCCCTGCCTCTGCTCCGCCCCACCAACCAGCCGAGGCTCCTCCCCGACGTCCTCAGGCTGCAGTGAGCCCGAGCAGCCCGTGTCCCGCTCAGTGGACGCTGGGGTAGCTGCTGCCTCCAGACACACCTGAGACTCACCTGGCTCAACCCCAGTGTGGGCCTCCTCCACCTGGGTAACAGTGGGTGGAGCCTGAGCTTCAGCACCGCCCACCTTCTTGCTGCCATTGTGAAACCTCTTGCCAACTTCACCGATGCGCAGCAGAAGGCTGGCCACAGTGGCGATGGAGTGATACAGGTGCTGCTCCTCGGGTTCCTCACTGAACATGTTGTACAGGGTCTTACAGAGGTCGATAAACTGCTCCTGCAGGTGAAATGGGTATAACGTGTACTAAGTTTACAATGTTTACAATGTTACAAACCTCACTAACTCTGCGCAACATCTGCGCAACATTTGCACTGTAGCCTGCACTTCACTCCACTTTATTCCACCCTAACCCTACTCTTTATTCCTGCCCGTCTATGTACCCGTCCTGTCGCATGTTGTTACATGTTGCACTGTTGTACGTGACTCATGTCGTCTTTGAGTAACCCTGTTGTCCTTTCTGTGCCCTTTTGTGTTGTCCTACCCAGCACCAAGTCCTGGAAAAACGTTGTTTCGTTTTCAATATGTATCGCACCTGCTAGATATGTTCGAAAATGACAAAAAAGCTCACTTGACTTGACTTGAAAGGTCACAGACAGGCGTGAGGCTGAGACAGGTGAAGCAGGTGAAAGGGGCTGCTGCTCACCTGGTTCATCCTGGGCAGGTCTTTGATGGTCTCGGCCTTGGGCTCCTTCTCCATGGCCCACATCCTCAGGTAGTACCTGTAGTCCCTGACCTTGTCTGCAACAACACAGGGACAATCCAGGACCTTCAAGGACTTTTCAAACCTGAGGAAAACTTTTTGTGCAGTTTCCACAAGTTTATTTCTACAGCAAACCGGCAGCTTCCCAGTCTCAGTCCCCATCCATCCTTTACCTCTTTTCTCCTCAGTCTCCAGGCCTCTGTCCTTCCCCATGTCACCTACACACACCAGAAGCCATTTAATTCAGTTACAAATCTGAAAAAAACAAGATTTCCTATTTACTGCCAACTGCTACCTCAAATGAAAAAAGGGTTTTTTTCTTCAACCATCTGATTCATAAAACATCTAACAAGCAGAGACAGAGAGAGAGGTAAAGAGAGGGGTAAAGAGAGGGGGAGGGAGAAATAGAGAGAGAGGGGGAGGTAGGTAAAGAGAGAGGCAGACGCACACAGAGAAACACCCTTTTTCAGTAAAGGCGTCTGAGCCCTGGGGAGAGGTGCAGCGCCCCCGTCTGGTGGCTCTGCTTGGCTGGGCTCAATGTCCAGGCTTTGGGAGAGGAGGGTGCCCCCCAGGAGACCGGAGGACCTCGGTCCACCTTCCACCAGTGGGGGCCCTCGGTGTCATAACTGCCTGTGGGCGGGGCCACAGCCGCCATACCAACCTGCCGTGGCTTCATGCTGCCCTGCAGATTCGGCGTCTGACAGCAGGAAAACTTCTGGAAAGAGGGAGAGGTGGGAAACGAATGGATGGGGAGCAGAACCAACCTTTCCTCTAACAGCTGCAATGGATGAGAGGCCGCGTCCATGAGGGACCCTCAAACACTCAGGTTTTACCTTGTGGACCGTCGTCAGCGAAGAAGCTCGTAGCATCCAGAGCAGACTCGGCCTCCTCGGGACACACAGCTGCAGCACAGAAAGGAGGTGAAGAGCCACTCCTCCGGGGAGCACCCCCCTCTAACCCTAACCCTAACCTTGTAGGAGGTGAAGCTTGTAGAGAAGTTTGAGCTTCTCCGTCATGTCTCCGTGGTACATCCCACCTGCACACAGACAGCCTCAGAGGAAGCGAAGCCAGACCGGAGCGAGGGAGCAGAACCACGGGGCCGCTTCTCACGGAGCATCAGCAGGTCTCATCTGCTGGGGGCTGTTTAGCTAGGCAGGCTTCCTGCTCTTTAAGACGCCACATTAGCGGGATTCCGAAGGGAGCCGGGAGCAGCCTGTCCAGCTGATCCGGCTGCCAACGTGGACCCTGGTCCAAAAGCCACGTTCATGCTCTGCGTTTGAGGAGAACGGGTCCCGCATTCATCCCCAAGCCCGCGTGTGGACTGGGGAGGAACCTGGAGGGGAAGCAGGTCAGCCCAGACTGGGACGTGGACTCACTCAGGCCGGTGATGAACTCCTTGAAGTTAACCAGGCCATCCTGGTTCTGGTCCAGGAGACGGAAGAGGCGGGCTGCCAGCGTCGAGGTGTGGCTGCTGCAAAGCCAGGGAGCCAGGCCGGAGAAGAGCTGGGCAAACTGGACAGAGTCGATGCGGTACTGCTCCAGGTAGGGCAGGCTGGGGTCGTGGCGGTCCGAGGCCCCGGCGCAGGGGCCCCAATAACAGCTGGTCATGTGTTTGGCCTGAACAAGGAGGATCAGTCTTCAGCATCAGCAAAGCCCACAGGAAGAGTCGTGTTTGGGTAACAGAGCTCTGCTGCTGCTGACTGAGGACCTCTCTGATGGAGGTCAGAGCGTCAGCCAGGTCCACTCATGGCCCAGCCTGACCCGAGGCCTCCAGCAGCCCTCGCTGGCGCCGGGCTTCTCAGGGATGCAGCTATAAAGACTTAGCTCTCATTCACACCACCTGGGCATTGTTCAACCAGCGGGAGCTTTTCCAGCACCCATCAGAAGCTACTGGGGAGATCTGCTGAAGATCTGAAGATCTTTACCTTAAAGAGGCAGTAGAGCTCCTCCAGCTCCTCTATACTAAAGGCCGACTCAGTCATCATTGCTCGGACCTACAGGTGAGCAGGAACACGCACATGTACACACACACACACACACACACACACACACACACACACACACACACACACACACACACACACACAATTACAGCAAATAGAACAGCTGATCTGCAACATCTTTTTTGAGGTCACCCACCACACTCCTCTTGGCAGTGTCCTCCAGTGACTGAATGACCTTTAACCTCTGCTTGAACCTCATCTGCTCGATGCCATCAGAGTGTAAGGAGCCGAACCTCTGGAGAGAAGAGCCAACAGTCCCATCAGACGACCTGCCAGAGCGAGGCTGGAGCTGGAGCACCGACCTCGTACGAGGATCTAATCAGGCTGAAGACGTCCATCTCAGCTGGAGGAGCTTCTCCACTGGTCAGTCGGGCGTGCAGGTGAGGGATGGGAGCCGCTGCCGTCTGTTTGTTTACGACGTTGTCCAGGTACCTGGCAAGACAGACATCAACCTGGACCTTCTGCACCAGACTGGCCAGCAGGCCAGCCCGGAGAGGAGGTCTGACCTGCCCAGGATGGTCATGGCTTCGCCCTCATCGCTGCAGGACAGCAGCGCCTCCATGTTGTCATGAAGCACCGCCAGCGCCACCTACTGGCACAGCCACACACAAGCAGCAGTGTGGTGACCGAGGGCAGACTCGACGACCACGCCAGGCGGTACCGTGCAGAACCCCTGACCTGAAAGATGACCTTGATGCCCTCGTAGAAGAAGCAGTCGACCAGGACGACGGCGCTGTCGAAGGGCATCACAGACAAGAAGAGAGTGAGGAACCAGGACAGGCTGATGGTGGAGATGACCCCCAGGGCCTGCATGTGCTCGTACAGCAGAGGGAGGAAGGCCCGGGTCAGATCCTCAAACACCCCCTGATCCACCAGAGCACCTACAGGACAGAGCCGAGCCAGGAGCCTGTGAGCTGGCTGCACCGAGCCCAGCAGCCTCCACCTAGAGCAGCTGGTACCGCTACTGACCCACAACCCTGGTGTTGTAGTAGTCGGGCAGCATGCGCTCGCCACAGGGGCCACCAAGAGCCAGAAGGCTGCCTCTCTCCGGGCAGTAGCAGCAACAGGACGGAGGTGACGATGTTCATGGCCTGGGGAGCACACGGGCTGAGGTTAGGCCTGCAGCGGGGGTCCCTGATGGGACGTGGAGGTGGGGGTGCAGGGGCAAAGGTGCAGGGGTGCAGGTGCAGCCCCACAGCTGGCCCCTCCCGCAGAGGGTGGAGGGTGGCGGCGGGCCGGTGGCGGGCCCCCCCAAGGGCCCCCGCGGAGGTCACCTGGCAGTAGCCGATGCTGGGGTTGCGGTGGGCGTAGGCGGTCAACACGCGGCGCAGCGCTGCGATGCCGTTCTCGTTCTGGAAGGCGTGGTGCTCAGGCATGGACCGATGGAGGTCCCGCTCGATCTCCTCCGTAGCCAAGGAGCACTGGCCCATGGCCTGCTCCACCAGGTCGCCGTAGTAACCGCGGTGGGTGGCCATCTCATTCTGGGCCCCTGGGGGGACAGACGGACGCTACAGAAGGACGTCCCACAAACGCGGCTGGGCCGGGTGGAGAAGGATGGGCCACCTGAGAAGAGCAGCCACAGTTCTCCCCTGAGGAGCTCCGGAATCCCGTTCAGGACCAGCTCTCTGCTCCTGGAGGTCCGGTACATGCAGACGCCCCGGCCAAACTCCGAGAAATGGATGTTCCACGCTTCCACCTTCATCTTCTCCTTCATCTGCAGGAGGACGGGGTGTGTGAGCACACACTCCTGACGTGTGGTCGGAGGAGCTGTCTCCTGGAACGTCTCTGTCTCCAAACATGGGCAGGAACAGGAAAGCCACCTGCTTTCAGGAGGTGGAAGCAGCGCCGTGCTGAGGTTCTCCACCTCTCTGCTCCACCTCTCTGATCAGCCTGGGACTCGGTCCAGCAACCCCAACCAGCGGCTGTCACTGGTCGCTGCAGGGTTGCCAGTTCAACTCCAAGGCTGCCCGTCTGACCCGATGCTCAAGTTCTCCTTCCCCCCAGTTTGACCCTCAGCCTCTGTGTGGAACCAAAAGTCCCTTCTGGTGGTCCTGCTGGAGCGGCAGGCCCCCACCCACACCTCCCAGTCCCATACTGGCTCCTACCGCTTTGGGGCCCAGGTCCTCCTGGAGGTGCTGCTGGTAGAGCTGCAGCAGACTCTGGCTGGCGGTGGGCAGCTCTGGGTGGAAATGCTGCCTCCTCTGAGGAGGCTGGCTCCCAGCACGTGGGGGCAGGATGGTGGACACCTGAGGAGCCAAAGGACACGTCAAAGACGGGAGCAGACCAGGGAGCCGCATGGAGGCTCTGCTTCCAGAAGGACACACCGAGGCAGCGCTGGGAGACGGAGGAGCGGCGTCGCTGCTGTCAGGCGTTCGCTGCAGGAAGTCTGAGATGCGCTGGACCAGGAAGTCTCTGTCCTTCAGGTTGGCAAAGAGGAAATTCATCTTGTTCTTGGTGCTGATGGAAACGGGACAGGGCAGGACGCTGCTGCTGTCCGCCTTCTCCACCACGGACACCTGTGGAGCAGAGGGTCGGGTCAGCAGGCGGAGGGGCGGTCCTGGAGGAGAGGCCCGACCTCTCTGAGCGGGATGATCAGCTGGCACACGTCTTCGTCTCGACTGTTGAAGCAGATGTAGTTGTTGGAGATGAACAGCTGTCCAACCACATGCGTCTTGGCAAACGGCGTCCACAGCGTGCAGTCGGTATGTCCGTCCAGACGCTCGTCCTGCGTCAGCCGGAACATAAGGCGATATCGCTCATTCTTTGCCCGAGCGTCCAGATCCCTGGAAGATAAAAGGAGAACCTCTGGTCAGGCCAGGAAGGCGGCGTCTCCTCCTTCCAGCAGTCCCGACAGGACTTCTGGCCTGGTTAGCGGAGCTGCTGAGCAGGACCAGGTGGTCCTGAGGGACAGGCAGCTGACGAAGGGACACCTCTTCAGTGCAGACACGTTCTTGAGCGTTTTGCAGGGTTTGGGGAGGGAGCGGTCGGCTGCAAAGGCTTCGTTGTCCAGGAGCTGGCGCATGGCGATGTTGGCGAGCTGCTCCATCAGCTTGAAGGTGTCGTTGATGTTGAGGAACATGGAGAAGAAATGTTCCGTGTGACGTGTGCTGACGCGGACGCTTTCTGGAAAGACCAGAGTGGAGTTCTTCTCCAGCTGGGTCACCTCTGTCCAGGGAACAACCAGCGTCACTGGGGGGAGAAGAGGAGACGTCAGAAGGCGGCCAGGCTGGGGGCCGTGTCCGGACCTACCCTCCTTGCCCAGCAGGAAGGAGTAGAAGCACAGGTGGTTGACGGACAGGTAGAGCCAGCCCTGCCGCGGCACTCGGCCCTTCCAGTAGCTGCAGGAGTAATAATTGACCAGCTTCTCCTCCTCAGGCATCCCAAACAGCCTCCTCATCTTCAGCTCAGCTTCTAGGAACTTGCCGCAGTCCTCCACGTGCTCCTGGCCCTGCTGCAGACGGCTCTCCTCAGCGATGATGCCCTGCGAGGAGCAGCTGGAGTCAGTGGCAGGAACATGAGGAGGAGGCAGCTGGGAGGGACGGGACCTACGGAGATCTTTCCCTTGACAAAGGTGACGATGTCTTCGTCACTCTCAAAGATGGAGATGGTCTGCAGCAGGTTGGACTCCAGCCAGTCCCAGTGCTCGGTGATCTCCTTCCTGGAGGAGCCTGAGAAGCAGAGTTGAGGGAGCAAACACAGAACATCAAGGAGGGAGAGACAGTGGAGAAGATCCCAGCGCTCCCAGTCCAGCAGACCCACCACAGGCGATGTTCCAGTAGATCTGTAAATCAGCTGTCTGCAGAAGGATCCTGTAGGGGGCCACGCGGGCACTAGAGTCCAAAACCACATCCAGGGTCCCAACAAGAAGACCTGGAGACACACAGGTGGAGAGACAGGCAGAGGTGATGTCTCAGCGTCAGCGTGACCTGCTTTCACCTGGACAGGACGTCTAACCCCAACCCCAACCCCAACCCAGTGCTCAGGCCAACGTTCCAACGGTTCCAATTCTCCAGAGAGCAAACGGACCCAACAAGCCCTCAGGGATCCCCACCAAGGAAAAGGAGACGGAGCAGAGAGGCCGACCCTGGGCCCCTGGGTCTTTCTGCTGGCCCCTGATGGACCGGTGGCTCTTTCTGCTGGCCCCCGATGGGCCCCTGGGTCTTTCTGCTGGCCCCTGATGGGCCCCTGGGTCTTTCTGCTGGCCCCTGATGAACCGGTGGTTCTTTCCGTTGGCCCCTGATGGACCGGTGGCTCTTTCTGCTGGCCCCCGATGGGCCCCTGGGTCTTTCTGCTGGCCCCTGATGGACCGGTGGTTCTTTCCGTTGGCCCCTGATGGACCGGTGGCTCTTTCTGCTGGCCCCCGATGGGCCCCTGGGTCTTTCTGCTGGCCCCTGATGGACCGGTGATGTGTCCAGGGTGGACCCACTGTGTCCATCTAACATGTGCTGTCCCTCCCATGTTCTCATTCCGGAGCCTCTCCATCCTCCTGACCCCCACGGGCCCCACAGACCCCCCATCTTCCTCTGCCCTGTCTTGTCCTTAGCTCCACTGTCCCCAACCCTGACCGCCAGCAACCATTAGTATTGATGTGACCTTCTCCTGTTTAAAGACAAACTAGTTAGCACATACCTCTCCTCCACCATCACCCTCAGCACTGGTTCCCCCCAAGGCTGCGTCCTGAGCCCTCGGCTGTACAGCCTGTACACCTACGACTGCTCCCCGTCCCACCCAACCACCCGCATCATAAAATATGCGGACGACACCACCGTGGTTGGGCTGATCACGGACGGAGATGAATCAGCGTACAGGGAGGAGGTGGAGAACCTGGCATCCTGGTGCTCGGACAACAACCTGTCCCTGAATGTCCAAAAAACCAGAGAACTGATAATGGACTTCAGGAAACACAGACCGGACCACACCCCCCTTGCCATAAACGGTGAACAGGTGGAAACCATCCCCACCTTCAAGTTCCTGGGCACCCACATCTCCTCCGACAACTCCTGGACAGGAAACATCAGGTCCCTGGTGAAGAAGCCCAGCAGAGACTCCACTTCCTGAGGATCCTCAGGAAGGCCAACCTGGACCAGAAGCTGCTGCTGGCCTTCTACCACTCTGCTGTGGAGAGCGTGCTAACCCACTGCCTGAGTGTGTGGTACGCAGGCTCCAAGGCGGAGGACAGGA
>CAAE01007439.1:6688-21364 GCA_000180735.1 Tetraodon nigroviridis | reverse complement strand
AGCCCCAAAAAAAAAAAAAAATCAATAAAAAGGACAGATTTAGGGTGTTATCATCAAGTCAGTATTAGGACTGTTTTTAGATTTAAGGAACACACTAAAAAGTAGAAGAAAGCAGACGCACCTATGTGGTAGGGTCCACAACCTAGAACCATGATCCCCCGGTCATTAAAGTCCAAATCATGTTCCTGAAGGGTAAGGCATGTTGTCAGACTTTTTTCTTGTGCATATTATTGATCCATTAAGGTCATAGGTACATACCTGGCCATGGTACGTGCAGTACAGATAGTTGGTCATGGCTGGATACTCTGCTGCCAGGGTGTCAATCTAAGATGGGACAGAACTGTCATTCTGAGGTTCGTGTATTCTTTGGACACCAGCTATTACCCTACTTACCTGTTTGACCCAGGGCTTGATGCCATGATTCAGCCTCAGCTTTCTGGCTTCCCTCTCACTGGAGCCCAAAATCTGTCCAATCTGACGGTCAGAGAAGCCATCTTGTTTGGCCTTCAGCAGCAGCTCCTTCGGTATCGAACTGCTGTGGGAAGACAGAGCAAGAAGTGGACATTACTGAACACAGCTGTCATGCTAACCATTGCAAACACCACACTTTTGTGATTAATAAAGCTTTAAGGTCACTTGTCCCATCAATGTACCATTCTCAATGCTGATTTCCAATGATCAATATTTCAGGACTCAGGTGTTGCCAGTGATTGTTGGTTTTTTTTTCCTTTCTGTTCTTCTGTTCTCTTTGTTTCAGCGATTGAGGCATTAGCATCATCACCGCAGACAATGGTTAAACAAAGGCACTTCTCTGAAGATTAGCATTTAAATACAGAGCGTGTTTGATGAAGGCAGTGAGGTGGAAAAAGAATGCCACTGAGGAAGACAAACAAAGCAAATTTTGTTTTCCGTTGCTGACCCCTATCACAAATCTGTTTATTTTCAGATCCGTTTTGAGAAAAGGGTCAATCCAACAAGTGGGTTGTGACTGGACGGCGGTCTCGCAGAGAGCAGCAACGTCACGGAGATCAATAACGCATCAACAAAAACAGACTCAAGTGTGAAAGCAGCAGGCTGGCAAGAGCAGCCATCTGAAACCCATTTTAAAATCAATACAGATTTTATGGGAGCTCAGAGGTTACATTGAAAACCCGTGCCAGAAATAAAGTTGGGCATCCAGAGGCACTTAAGAAGTAAAGCAACAGGGCAATTTTGTAAATAAAAATAGATTTTCTGTATGAAATATAAAGAATTAGCTCCTGTGCAGTGTAGCTGCAGAGTAATCCACCTTTTTTTACAACTGAAGATGCTGTTTAAAAGAAATGATGAACATGATGTATTTGTATTGGTTTACCTTAATGATAAACACTAAAGATTTGATTTGATAAAATGGAAATAATGTAAATAATCTCATACAATGAAAAGACTAAATTGTGTGAAATGCTAAAAATAGAAGAGGAGAGCATGATCAGTTGAAAATGAGCCAGTAGTGAGAAAGCCGGCATCCATAACAAGGATGCCCTGATGCAAGATGTCCTCATCAGTAACCTGGACGTAACTAATGCTAAACAACATTTTGCACATACTATTAGTCAAACATGGCAGTCTGGGGTAAAAAAAAAATTCAAATTGGTTTCTGTGAATGTGATAAATCACACTGCCCCATTTAATTAGGCTAATTAAGAGTCATTTCCATATGGCAGCATCATTTAAAGGGGAGGAGGAAACAAAGGGATTTCAGATCCCAGGTAAACCATATCTTGGTTTTCTCTCCTCCATAGCTGAAATATTTATGACCTTGTAGAAAAACATATGAAATATCAATGCATGTGGCTGGGCTGAGAAACAGCAATGAAAGCAGAGCGAGCAGAGTGTGTGCCAACTCTGAATCACAACCAGGAAATAAATGTTAATCTGGGAGCTCACAGTCTTTGAATCAACAGCTGAAGGAAGAACATAGAACAACTCTTTTACTTCAAAATTAAATAACCTAAAAGGTAAGATCCCAAAAGCAGAGGGACAGAGGCTGAGAAGGAGGCTTTCTGAGATGAATAGGGAAAACAGATGTCTATGAGTGGCCAGTTACATTCCTCTTTTCCTACCACATTAAACTCAGATACTCAGATAAAAATTAGGTAGACTTTCCCTGCTGTCCTCAGGTTGTCTCAGGCCAGTGCCGAGACAGTATGACACAACCTCTATGGCAAAGGGTCAATATTGAGCTGCCAATTGATCCGGCGCCAAGCAGTGGACAGTTGACAAAAATACTAAAACAGTGAGGAAACAGCAAGTGAATTAATACAAACTCCAGATGACGATAAAGATTTGTGAGACGTCTGCCTGCGAGGCAACAGACGTAAGCACAGACTGGGTGTTTTTAAGGTGGCTGTTCACGGTCACTGAAATTCCTTAAGAGCGGCGTTGTGTGCTGAAGAACACCAATTGGCTGAACACACTAGCAGTTTTTTTCCCCACATTTACTACCTATTTCACTTTGTTTTTTTCAATTCAGAAAACAGAGAAAAAGAACTAAAGCTATGAGAGGTGAAAAAAGACGAGGAAAATGTCACTTTTGAGTGTTTTTACAGACAAAATAAAGTCCAGGTAATGAAAGTTACTGGAAATATCCATTAAAAGGAGCCACTTCAGGAGACTATGCTTAATATTTTACCATTTGCACCTTTAAGAGTGTCAGACATACATGAAGACAGTAACAGGGATGAATATTCTGCTACAGAAGCTTTCTAAAGTGAGAAAAGGGCTGGTTTTGATTATGTAGCTTCCCCCTTTAATATTCTTTTTTTTTATGGACCCTGGTTCCAATTAGATATATTAAAAGCAGATAACCTAAAAGTTCCAGTTGGTCCTACTTTTAATAACAAGATTAAAAAGAGGAAAAAAAAAAAAAAATCCGTTTCTCGATGTTAGGAATGAAACTCTGTACTAAAGGGCCCAACAAGTAAAAACACATCTGTGAGGTGCTGTGGTATTTTCAGTCAGAGCTTCTTTCTGGAGTTCAGTCTTGCATGGACATATTTAAATTTAATTCTTTCATTAGCTGCCTTTCCCCAGCTTTTAGTGGGCTCCTGCAAACATGGCCTTTAATGACACCTGACCTTCTTCATTTTCATTCTGAAACTGAGCAGCGACCTGTTGCGTAGCTGCTGTGTTGTTTTCCAGCTGGGAAAGCTGAACTAAATAGAAGCAATCCTGCTGTGCCTCTGTGATCTCTGCAGCACAATTCAGCACAATATGGTGTCATAAACCTGTTAATCTCTATCTAGGGATGCAATGCAGCCCCACAAAAGGGAAACAGCCATCAGACTGCTGTTTAATGCAGGATCCTAGGTACCACACCAGGACTGCCCAAATCTACATGTTCAATAACTCATGTACAGTATATATTTTATTTCCATAACTCATATTCCATAAATAAAATCATACTCCATAATTCATGTACAGTAACTGTATATGTGCTATTTCTTATCTTTCCTATTCTATTTTATTATGACTATATAGAGTGTGTCATATTTATATTTTCTTACTCCTCTTTCTATTCTATTCTTCCTATTCTATGTCTATTCTTACTTTTCCTGTAAATTCTTTCTAATATTTATTATTGTGTTGCTGCTGGAACAGTGAAATTTCCTTGTTGTGGGATAAATAAACATATTCTATTCATTTATTACAGAACTGTTAGATACTGTATTAGATTTGATATTTTTAGGAATTTAGCTTGTAATAATTAATTTTCTACTTCTACACATCTTGTTTCTTTCAGTCTTTTCTTGAATTAATAATTACTAAATTACATTTAAATAAAAAAAGTAATTCTCTAATCTTGAAATATAATTAAAGTTTATGTTTGACATGTCCATATTTTTTATTAATCGACCTTCTTTTTTTTTTACGTTAAAAAAAGACTAACCAGATGCCTTTTTTTAAAGCCATTGGTACTAAAAATCATCTTTCATGGGATCATGGGATTTTACCAAATGTGTTCTCATTTTTCAATTGATATTATTTTTCTTACAACTGAGAGTGTGTTTTCATTTTCACGCAAGAAAAATGTGTTGTTGAAATTCAGTCATAATATTCTTGATCGTGCTTTTATTGTGGATGTTTCCGCAATGAAAAACGCCGCCTTTGTGTTGAATTTTGATTTATTCCTTTAATTTTCACACTTAATGCAGTGTGAAAACAGCAACGTCCTCAGACTGTTCTACCAGCTTCTACCTTTGACCTCCACCCACAATGTGTCAGATCCTTACTGACAGCACCCTCCTATCCCTGGCCCCACCTAAACCCACCTCAATAAACTCACACTGCTAGCTGATTTAAGTGTTAATTTGGGGTTCAGAAACTACATTAAAACAAGCATGTGTGGAATATTTTAACAAATATTAGAACCAAAGTTATAAGAGTATGTTACCTGTTGTAGTTTGCCAGTTCATGCTCCAGCTGAGTGATTCTACGCAGTTTATGGAGGAACCACTTGTCTATGGCCGTCAGTTCGTAGATGCGATCGACGCTCATGCCGCTGTGAAGGGACTTAATCATAGACATGGAACAGATTTAAACTTTGCAGTAAATTTTATCACCGAAAAGTTCATCAGTGTGAGGGCACAGGTCACAGTTTTACTTGATTTCAGCAGGTTATCTGATTAAATGCCGATGAAAAGAAAGTAGCGATAATTTTTAGTGAAGACAGTTTTAATTTCAAGTCTTTCTCTAGCATACTAGAATGCAACATCTCTGTATCTGAAAATAACCAGCCTGCTGGGGGAAATACTGTGAATGACTCTGGCTGCCACAACCACTGGAACCTGCTCTGGACTGTGTCTGATGGCCTGGAGATGTGGCTCATTATTCCTTAGTTCTGTATTCACCATTACTGCGCTTTCACTGCGCATCTTTGTTGTCAAGGCACTGGGCTTACATGCATGGAGGCTTTGACCTCTGCTCCTCTCCCAGTTGAGGATAAAAGCATTTCAAAATGCTGAACTCTGTTGCTCTTTTTCTGCTTGAGAGCCTTCACGCAACAACCCTTGACCCTTCAATGTGACTACAGAAGTGTTGTTTCATCCTTAATTCAGTAAAAAACGGGCCTGACTAACAATTACTGGGGTTCCTGTTTCATCCTCCCCCACATGCAAAAATGTTTTACACACACACACGCCTACCCCCACTTCTCAGTGAACACGGTTCAGTGTTTCCATACGTTTGAAATTAACATTTCAAAAACATGATTTGTTAGATTTAAAATGTGTACTTCTGCCTATTTTGAAACAAATCAAATGTAAGAGGAAGTCATTATTAATGCTGAGTGAGATCAGTTTACCTTGGCTAGGGAAAAGATCCGTGTGCTGGATGGTACAGCCAGCTCCTGATGCAGGTCCTGTGAGTCCGCCCAGGCTTTTTTCAGAGGCAGCCGGGGGACAAATCCATCAACTGAAGGATGACACATCCTCAAGGCTTTCTGCATGCTCTCCTCAAATGTCCTACCCACCGCCATCACCTGAAGACAGAATAATGTGTGTCTGACAACCCAGATGGAGTGCTTGTTTATCGTTCGTTTTCGCTCCCACCTCTCCCACACTTTTCATGGAACTGCCGATTTCGTGGGACATGCCCTGGAAGCGGTCGAGGTCCCAGCGGGGGATCTTGGTGACGATGTAATCTAAGCTGGGCTCGAAGCAAGCCGTGGTCTTCTGAGATACGGCATTCTTGATCTCTGGCAGGGGGATGCCCAGTGCCAATTTAGCCGCAACAAAAGCCAGGGGATATCTTCAAGATGAGGAGGAACAGAAAAAGAGAACAATAAAACTACTTAACAAATCATTTGATATTTACACTTTTTCTGCATTTGACTTTATGTTTTGTAAAAAAAAGAATGAATAAGTATTTAACAACAGATTCATATCAAAGAAGCACCACAAACACTTCTTTACCCTGTAGCTTTGGATGCCAGAGCAGAGCTCCTGGAGAGGCGGGCATTAACCTCGATGATGCAGTACTCCAGGGATGATGGGTGTAAAGCGTACTGGATGTTGCATTCGCCAACGATGCCAAGGTGCCGGACCACTTTAATGGCCGTCTCCCTCAGCATGTGGTACTCCTCGTTGGATAAAGTCTGGCTTGGGGCCACCACAATAGAGTCACCTAATGAAGAAAAGAAAGAAGGGAAAATTACAACTATATTATCGAATGTATGACTGTATCCTCTCTTCTTTAAGTAGGCGTCTTCTGTAAGTGCAGCAAAAATCAAACATGACAGAAACATTATTACCTGTATGAATGCCCAGAGGATCAAAGTTCTCCATGTTGCAGACGGTGACGCAGTTATCAGCCACATCCCTCACGACTTCATATTCCACCTCTTTCCAGCCCAGTAACGACTTTTCCACCAGGATTTGCCTGGTCATGGCCAGAGCCTGTAATAAATAGCATTTGTTTAACCACATTATTCCATTCAAAACCACAATCTAGCCCTCCAGAAATATCACAAGTGCATTTACTTATTTACATACATGTTATTGAGGACCTGCTATTGAGGATCTGCACAAATCAACTGCATTAATTACAATAATATCACGCTAAACTATGTAGGCTATTGTGGTCTTTCTTACCAATGTTGTACATTTTGCATCAAATAAAACAAAACATGCCTGCAGCTTCTCTAAATATTTATAGCAAGGGCATGTACACACAGTGCACTTGTACATATGCTATGCATAATAATAGATAATGCTCCTGCTGAGCATAAATACTAAAATAAGGCAGCCAAAATAACAATATAAACTTGGAATGGTAAGTGCAGTGCTGCCCACATGTCCGCACCAATAGAAAGCAGCAGCTAGACAGTTAATTTTGCAGCCAGTGATCCTATATTATGGCCAATTGAGCTGTTAGACATAAAGCTGGATGCTGATTGAGCGCAAAAGAATGTTGCTTAGCAACAGCAAACTCTTCCTTTTATTGTGAGCCCAAAAAGAAAACAAAATCAGAAATATTTCAAAACCTATGACTGTTCTAGGTAAAGCGAGGTGGAACTTGGAGGGAGGTTAAAAATATCTAAGAAATGTTTAGTATTTGATACATTATGAATTACAAAAATAACAACATGTCTTAAGAAAAACATTATTCACACAGCACAGCCCTGCCCTGACCTTGTGGGCGGTTTCCTCCAGCTTTTCTTTGTTGGCACACAGACCAGAGCCCAGACCTCCGAGAGCATAGGCCGAGCGTAACATCACTGGGTAGCCAATCTGCTCTGCTGCTTTTAAGGCATCAGACGCCTGAAGAGTGGATGCACACGTGTTACGCCGCAGTGTTATTACCCACACCGAGATAACACTGGTTAAGTTCACAGACAATATTTATCAAAGATTATAGGAAAAGGAATGATTTGGTTTAGTTTTCTTTTTTTGTTGTTGGTCTCCTACCGACTCCACAGCGATACTAGGAGCAATCTTCTCATTGATCTCCATCAGTTTGTCAGCAAAGAGCTGCCTGTCTTCAGTGGCCATGATTGATTCCACCGAGGTTCCGAGGACTCTCACACCGTATTTCTTCAGGACACCACTTTGGAATAACTCGACTCCTGCCCACACACAATCAACCCATCCGATCAAAAGTGTAACTAACCACAGCATAAAAGCAACATAAACACAAAAATGTAGATGGCTGTAGATGTAGATGTACTACCTAACCCTTATAATAAGATACTTCCTATAAGAGTGTAAAGTAAAGAGTAAGAATGCAAATGAACCATCTGAACTGTCTCACCGCAGTTGAGTGCTGTCTGTCCACCCATGGACAACAGAATGCCGTCCGGACGTTCAACTTTGATGACTTCCGTTACAAATTTGGGTGTGATGGGCAGAAAGTAAACAGAGTCAGCCTGTTTGGTTCCCACCTCATTGGTCTGAACCGAGGCAATGTTGGGATTCATAAGCACCGTTTTCAAGTTCTCCTCCTGATGCATCACATGACAATACAATGGAAACCTTTAACAATTCCAAAATACACACATAACCAAAGATCAGAAGGATCTGGCTGGGCCAGATACTCTATGCAAATTTTACGTTCTATTTACTGTCAGAGGTAATGTTAAAAAAATAGCTAACTTATATAAACTAAGAATTTCTTAGTTGAACAGGGATGAAAGTGAGTTGATGTTTTCTCAATACTTATCAATCTTTGTGGTGGTTTTTTGACACTTTTGTCTTTTCTACTTGGTGAATCATTGATGCTGTTCACTACTTCCTTAATTAGCAGAGAAGGATATTGTATTTTTCCTTCAGAATAATGGAGAGCCGGTTTAATTACTTTAATTTTCTGCAAGGATGACTATCGGCAATCAACTTCCCCGAACTTAACAGGGTGAAAATGTGCCGTGAAAAACACTGTGCAGTAAACTCACCTTCATAGCCTTAACGGCCTGAGAGCCAGAATAGTCAAACTCTCCAGCCTGCCCGATGGACAGTCCACCAGAACCCAGGACCAGCACTTTTGACACCTGCACTTGAAACAGGAAAACCAACAGAAAAGCAGCAAATGTGTAACACAGAACTTGGACAGGGATCTGCTGTTCGTATGGTTTACAAGAAAACAAGTAAAGCTGTTGAAGCACTGTACCTGGGCTCTGGGAGCGCTGCAGGGCTTTTGGGGCATGACTGACACAATGTTTGCATCTTTTCCTTTCTTGATCAGCGATATGAATGCATCGAAAAGGAACTGCAAAAACACCAGCAACAAAGAAAGAGTTCTGGGTAATCCGACTTTTAAGGTTAGTAGGAGACGGACATGTTTTACACAGAACTGGTCTGAAATCAGTCCATACAGCTGACTTTCCCTGTTATTGCCAGTGATGGAGAAAATGATTACAAAATGAATACAACTTCTACTTTAACCACAGATACTTTGGAGAAAAAAAAAATTGCGTTCGTCCAGTACAGATACTTTTTAGTGCAGTAGGCAGGTAGTTCATGAAGCCAACTCTTTAATTACCTCTGTGTCAGTGGGACCTCCTTTAGCCTCCGGGTGGAACTGGGCAGTGAATATAGGCTTTGTCTTGTGCATAATCCCCTAGAGAACATGCAGAATTGATGAAAGTATGTAAAAAGTGACTTTTCCGCATTTTGTTCTTTAACCTGATTTTAAAGCAAATGGGTTTGTTTTTGTTATTTTAGATTAATTTAAAAACTTTTTCCATGTGGAACCTTATACGGCTGAAAAATGCTGCTTTTCCTCATCGACCAACTGTCATACCAGAGCGCCATATTTGCTCACAGAAGAATTTCTAACACAATGAAACCAACTTCATTGGTGCCATCGTTGGCGTTGACGAAAAGCGGGCTCCACCCTGGGGGCAGCGACGTGCTGTCGATGCCAAAACCGTGGTTCTGTGCTGTGATGAAGGCCTGGCCGGTCATCATGTTCAGTACCGGCTGGTTCTGGCCTCTGGAAAACAAAGAGAAGGAATAATGGCAGTTTTCCAGTTGAACTATTCAAAAACTACAGGTGTCTGATGATTTGTCTGGAAGGGTTTTTTAAAAGAATATGACGAAATCCGACAACCCATTGTTGATCTATACATCTGTCAGATTAAAATATTCCTCCAAAACATTACCCTGGTGTGGAAATGACTTTTAAAAATCCCTGAAGACTGAGTTCACTTAAAGTGAAAGTAACGTATCTAAATATTTGGCAATGCAACAAACATCCAAAAAGCAAGGTCATCCATTTCAGCAAAAATGTTTCAAAGAAGTCTTTCAGAAAAGATCTAAGGTGTTTTCAAACTAAAAAGGCCTTCTGAGAAGAGGCGAAAAATGCCGTCAAAAACCTATCCAAACCTTGAATAATTGTTGAGCTGCTTTCTTTTATCAGCATCAAAAATGCATTTTTTTTTGCAAATCATACCTCAGAATTTTACCACATTGACAAAGACAATGAAACCGAAAAAGAGGCAATGGGGCTTTTTGAACTACCGTACTTGACACTTTTAATCTTGTGTAAAATATGAAAGTGTCAACTCAAAATCAAAGTCACACGCTTGATTTGATGGTTATCTCCAAGGGTGCTGACATTTTTTCTGCTAAAAACTCACCCCCTCTCATCATCTCTGTATGTGCTTTAGGTTACTGTAAATCACTCCAGAGATATTTGGGGGTCATGGTCACGTCACCAATTGTGGATGCAAAGTCGATTGGGTGCTCCATGATTTTAACCGCAAATCTTGTGCCTTTATGCCTTTACGAACTAAAACAATTGTGATCAGATAAAAAACACCTTTACCAAATTCTGTTAAAATTCTGAAAACAGACTGCAAAAAAGAAGAAGAGTGGAAATAAACACAACTTTGTTTGCTGTAGTTGAAATAACTTACAAACCTGTCTTAAGAAATTTACCCCAAAGCTCTTTTCCACAGAAAAGTGCAGTGTGTTTCTTTGCTTCTTCAAGAAAAAAATAATCAGTAAGACAAAATAATATGACTGGTAGATACCACTTGTAGACAGCTGGCATATAACGCCCTCTAGCACGTCTTTTTCCGCTCTCCATAAAAGCACAGTGCTGGTAAAAGAGCAGCCCAATGGTAGCCCCCTTTTTCAGCTGCTCTTTCTGACTGCTAATGAACTAACACAGTGATCTGTAACTGAGGATGAGGAGGGCTGGTGTGCACCATGTGTAAAAGAGGGGATTACAGTCTTTAAACTGGGTCATAAAAAAGATCATTCTGGCTCATAGCAGATGGAACGCATAAGCGTGAGCAATACATCACCAAATAAAAAAAACTGCAATGGCGAAATGAGTCAGTAAATGAAGAGACGTTATGAGCAACACCGTAAACCTGAATACTCAGATTTGTCCAAAAATCACAGTGCTGGTTGTGACCTAATATTAATCGTCAATCAGTGTTCTTTTAAACATCAAATCAATCTCACACTATGACTTTCCTCTAACATCTGCACATGAAAACAACAGTTCATTCTCAGCATCAGTGGGAGCATTTGGCAAGCAGGCCACATCAATTAGCCATAAAAAAATGTCTCACCTGTTGCCCATTGGTAATTTGTATGACTTTGCTCCTGCAGCCAGAGCAGTGATTTGGTTGCCCATGCAGATGCCAAACACAGGCTCAGGGCGATCGCTCTCTAGGACCTTTTTAGGAAGAAAAGTACATAAAAGTCTTTATGTAAACTGATATAGGACCAACATTAATATATGTGAGCTTGTGTTTTCAACATGCAACTTTTGGATAAAAAAAAAAATAGTCTGAAGATTGCAATAGTCTGAGACCGACGTAAGCCAGGTCAGACCTTGCGGACATTACTGATGAGCCTGTTGGCCAGAGCTGGATCACCCGGCCCATTGGAGATGAACAAGCCGTCATATTCTAAACTCAGCAAGTCCTGATCCCACGGTACCAAGTGCACCTCTGCTCCCCTCTGGAAATAGAGACAGGAAAAAGTGATAATCAATCTTCCACATATACAACAAAAAAACTGGTTTTCACTTTATTATCTTTAGAAGAATATAGGCATCTATTTTTTATAGCCCTCAGCTACTCTCACCTTAGCAAGCAGGCGAATGATGTTATGTTTAATTCCACAATCCACAGCCACCACTTTTATTGGATTTCCTTTCCCAAAAACCTTTATTTCCTATTAAAAAAACAAAAAAAAAGCACAGTAATGTTTTCTTGTGAACAGGGAAAAAGGCAGGATAAACATCTAAGATGGGACACCACACACAGAAACAGAAGCTTCATTTTCCATTTATCTCCCACAGCTTGCACATTGGTACTCATGACCACGCCATCTTCCATCAGGCCGTAAAAATGAAGTAAATAAAAAGATTGCCTTCCGCAAACAAACTTCTCTAGCAGGAGGAAAACAGCCGTCATTACTTCTACCGCTTAAACCTGCACAAGTATCAGTGCAGGTGCATCTTAATTATAAACTGTCAGAAGGATGATGAATGGCTCATCCAGAGAGCTCTTACAGAAAGAGACGCTTTATAAAAAATAAAGGCTCCATGTAAATAAGAAATTTATAAACATTTAGTTCATGCCAGAATAATTACTGACTGACTCAAAAGAAACTCCCAGTTGGTTTAAGACTGTAAAAATACCTTTAAAAAATCAAAACCCTCTTTAATGTAAGCATGCAGGACTTTAGTGCATATTTCTGCCGCCACCCATTACCTTGGTTGAGACTTCAGCTACAAGGTTTTTCTGGTTGGGGTCAATTATCTCAACGGGCTGTCCGTCAAATTCAATCTTCCCCAAAACTGTACCCTGGAAAGAAATCCCAAATTAAATAGCAAATGAGTGAACAAAAACAATTTGCACATACAGGCTGCTCTTGTCAAATGCAGTATGTTAGTGGGACATGGCAATTTAGAGCCCATTCTTAAATAGGCAGCAGTGTTTTTTTACCTTGTCCCTTATGACTTTAGTCAGCATTCTCGTATCTATTCCAAAGAGCGCAGGAACCTGTACAGACAAAGATCATCTGTAGAACACAGCAGCAACACAGGCTTGATCTCTTCTCTTCTCGTCCAGTCCCCACCTTCTCCTCTTGAAGCCATTCTCCCAAAGACTTGACGGAGTTCCAGTGGCTGTACTCATGGCTGTAGTCTTGAACTAGCAGTCCAGATACCTGAGAACACAAAAGGCCCAGAAAGGAACCGGGGTGTTAAACTCACATCTGCCTGGTGTCTTCATGGCAGCTGCCAACACAAATGCTCATCACTGCAGATGCCTCCTTTTTTTCAAAGCACCACAGCTGTTTAAACATAGAGTCAAATGTAGGTTAAAAACACCTGACACACAGGGCAGGTTCTTTTTAACAAAGTCAACCCAAAGGCATTGCAAAAAAACAAAAAGTTCCCACTGTGACCTTTATCTTGACTGTTTGCTGCACAAGAAAGCTGCACTTTCCCACAAAATAAATAAAAAACATTTTTAAAAATGATGTGACAAATACTGCTGAAAGCCAAAAGCTAGCAGAACATTTCCTACCTGGATCCGCTCAGACTCGACGTATTTCCTCAGCCCGAGCTCATCCACCTCGTGGGTGTTGGGAACTCCGCAGTTCCCCACAATTGGGTAGGTCAGGGTCAGGATCTGACCTCTGTAGCTCGGGCCTGTCAGGGCTTCTGGATACCTGCAGCACACATAGCAACGCAGTGTGGTGATCATGAAACACACACAGCAATTGGCCAAACACACGTAAGCTTAGGGTTTGCTGAGTTTAAAATGAGGCTGGCTTATGTTCCATGCGTGTGTAAATAAAGTGCGCATATGCATGTATCTTTTGCCTGCCACCCCACCAGGCCAGTGTTGAACACCAGCTCCCCAGCTACAGAGGTGTCATGGCCAAAGGAAAATCCTTTCATCCTGGTGCCATCCTCCAAGATCAGGTGGGCAGTCTGAGCCTGGGGGGGGAGAGAAGAGCAGGTGATGAGCAAGCTCTCGCCCAGGAATAATGCATTCCATTTCTATGAAGCAGGAGACCAAAGACAATACTTATAAAGAAATCCAGTGTAGAAATAACCAAGGAGGGCAGACAGGTGCTGAATGTACAATGATAGCCTTTTTTTTTTCTTACTGGTGTGTGTACACGCATAAAAAGAAGGGAAACAAATGTGCAAATGCACAGCCTTGCATGGTAGCGAGGCGAGGCTTCACTTTTAAACGCTTGCACTGTATAAATTTAAAAAAAAAAAAAAATCAAAACGTGAATCATCTAAATGAGTCTGACCCAAGAACCTTTTGGGATCAGGTTTCATGGATGATGCAACCCCAAGACGAATTTCGTTTAGCTCGATATGCTTTAGGAAAACACAAATTCCTACAAAAAAAAAACATCACATTTTGGAAGAATCCAAAACTTTTTTTTTTTCCAAATGACGCAGATTATTTTAGCACCCATGCTCTGTTTCACCCAACCAAACGACATCTTACATGATTAAAAACACATTTATTCGTATCTACACGGCAAACGTGATCAAAAGGAATCCAGGTCGCAGACAGAAACACCACCTGTTTGTTTTGGGGTGGGCATAAAACCCAAGTGTGCATCATCGTACATTTTGAGTTAAACATTCCACGCTGGAATGCAAAACAAAACGCCCCGTTGCGCAGATGTCAGCTGCGTTCTGACGGGAACTCGGTCTTACCTTCACACTTAAATGTTTCACAGTTTGGAAGCTCGGCCATGTTGCCGGGTGTCCCACTCCCCCGGCAGCCACGCCAGCAACGCTGCCCTGCCGCAGACACCTCACCACGCTGGAAGCTAGCAGCACTTTTGTCATGTTAGCCCAAACTTTCCCTAGAAGCAAAGCAGCGTGAATGACAACTCGGCAGTTACGTTACAAAGTCAACGAGTCGGACGTTCTCCGGATTGCCAACTTGAAGACAATTTAGTAAACTTTAGAAGGCGACCGAAACCGTCCGGTATCCACTACGTTTCGCGGAGCGCCCCAGCGAGCTTGGCTGGGATTGGTCGGCCAGGCGTTGTTTTTATCAACGCTTAAAGCGCGCGGCGTTGTGATTGGCCCGCGGGCAAACGCTTAGTTCTGCCGGCAAAAGAAACCCAATACTAAGGCAAAACGGCCTGGCTATTTTAAGTCGGTATTGTGAAATGCATGTAAGATGAGCAAGACTTG